>JANHOG010000056.1:0-31909 GCA_027627325.1 Phlebia brevispora
TATCTTGCAGATACCGGATGTCTCGACCAGTATGTTGTCGGCCTTCAAGTCCTACGAAGCGAGGAATCAGCGTCCAGGTCACGTTGCGCGATGTTGTATACATACTCTGTGTAAAATGCCCTGGAGTGCAGGCATCCAAGACCGCTCAATATCTGGCCGATAAATGACTTCGTGACTTCTTCATCGAACTTGCCGTGCCTCCTGAGACAACCAGCTATAGAGCCACCAAAGACATAGTCCAAGAAGCTGAAAGAGCGCGATTGTCAGGAGTTATGAGACACAGGACGGATGGAACGTACATGCCGAAGCCGAGGCACTGGACAATATTAGGTTGATCCAAATCCTTCAATGCCCCAGACCCGGGCCCCAGAGCCTCAACGACTGGAATTTGACGGGAGTCATCTTTGTCACTCGCAGTGCGCGGAATTTCTACCTACTTGACCGCGGTCATCTCGCCAGTAGTCGCATTGAGGGCAAGGTACACCTTTCCATATGTACCTTTCCCAATAAGCTCCCCGCGCACCCGGCGGAATATAGCTGCAGCATTATGTATGATCAACGAAATGTTCGAAAGCGATATCATACACTACTTACGTTTCGCCGGCCCAGGAGAGTTGTCTGCGGCACTTAGATGGGTTTCACGATGGCTGTGTGCGTGGTCCGTAGTGATCTCCTCCAGTCGGTTGCCCCATAATTTGGTGTTTCATTTCTTCAGTCCACCGGCATTGGCGGAGGAATCCATGCGCGATGTCCGGTCTATCCGCCCCTTGTACTCTGCTGCTACCACACGGATAGACTTCTCGCGCCTGGCTCTGCTTGAGGCAGAGGATCAGGTTCTACAGAAGTCGGAGAAGTACTTCCCGATGCCGCCTCGATGGCAGGTTCATCGACATCATGCTTAGGGAAGTACTCTTTTAAACGTTGGAAGACTTCCTCGGGAGGCGGACGAGGAGCCCAGGTATAGTCGAAGCTGTTGCCGAACCTGCTTGTCCGTTGGTCCTGGGGCTTCTTGTTCCTCCCAAACGAACGGTACATCGGTGGCTGAGGTTCATACTGGGGCAGCGGCGGCCTTTGTACCTGGGCTCGTGAGACGTCGCGTCGCAAGGCAGTCGAGCTAGCCGATAGTGAGCTATCGGTATCTATAGGCGTCAACACCGGACGTTGCGGTTTCTTCGGGGGTACTGCCCAGTAAGTCCCAGAGCCTCCCTGTCTGATTCATCCGAGCTTGTGGTTCGTGAACTCAAGCATGTACTGCCCTCTTCAGACACATTCGAGGAGGACAGTTCGTTGGAAGGTGTTGGACTTTCCGTGCGAGGAAGAGCGTCCGGTGCTCGAGGCTTCAGTGGAACGACGGTGCCCAGCCCAGAGCTGATGTTCTCAAGCATCCCTCTGTAACGGCCCACATCATCGTGTCTGACCGTATTCTCCGCAGATGACGAACCATCATCCTCGTGTACAGGCAGCGAAGACAATGTGCGTTGTACTGGAAGCGCTTCAGGCACGCTGTTCCACTGTGCCGCTCTTGTTTCGAGAGGTGGCGCTTTAGTGCTGACAGGTCTCCAGGGTGGGGTACGAAGCACACGCGACAGTTGTGCAGGCCGGTCGACGGTAGGAAGGCTCTCCATCGCGACGCGTTCATGCTTAGGATGTGGAAGTGGCCTGAGACTGAAAGACGTCGGGACAGGATCCATGTGTCGCGATAAGAAACGCCAGACGTGCTGGGGCTTGAGAAGTGCTTGGGTTACAATATGGGATCCACGGGGAAGAGCGGCTTCCGGAGATGTGTACTCCGTACCATTGGGAGACTGCAGAAAGCGGGCAGCCCGGTATGGGGAAGTCGTAGGATCGTTGCCAATGGAAGACTTTGGTCTCTGGTATGAGTCTTGCGCAGAGCGAAGGCATCCCACCCGGATGGGTCTAGTCGAGGCCTCAGAGGTCCGAGTGATTGATGGGGAGCAGCGGGGAGTAGATTACAGCGCTACCATCAGACGGTGTGATGATATCGACGACGAGAGATCCGGCGCCGCTGCACGAAGCCCATAGTCGAAAGTCCGTCCACAGAGAGACTATTGATCCTTCCGAAACCTCCTCCGTGTAGCAGTTGACTGAAAGTCACTCCCGGGCTATGGGAGACGAGAGCGAACGGGGACGAGCTTCACGCGACGTCCTCCAAGTAGCCCACGAGCTCCCGCTGGCGCTTCCAGTCGGGGAACAGCAGCTCACCTCGTGGTAATGCGGATATCTTCCAGACCACCCGTCTCAACGTGAACTCTGCAGGGACGCTGCGATGGGTGTGCGTCAACATCCCTAACTCCGAAACGATCTGCGGCTATGTCATTGACCTTGCAGAATCTCCTTTATATACGCAACCGACGGCGATAAGCAGAAGATCTGCGAGGTTAGTGAACTCGAAGCCACCTTCTCCTCCACACGGGAAACCCGCGAACGAGTGCATCGCGACCTAGAGGGTCTAGATAGTGTATGTGTCAGACAGGGGCCGGTATTTCCGCCTACTCTACATACTCACATGGTACAGCGTTTTCATCTTCATCCCGCTCCTTGTCAATACGTGCCTCTACATGCGATACGAGCTTTGTCATTTCCCTTTCAGCAACAGTGATAGCACATCCTTTGCTAGTGCACCGGGCGCGTGTGGCAGTGGTATTGGGGCCTTGCTTTGGTAGGGATAAAACAGCCAAGTCGTCGGTGCAGATGAGTCTAGCGAAGTGCAACGACATGCCAGATACGAGCTTCTGGCAGGATGAGATTAGGGCTATGAGCGTGAGCAGGAGGGGAGTTGAACATGCGACATACCTCTCACGGCGCCAGTTCTGGAGGGCTGATGGACTGGCGTCGATACTCCTCAACAACTCGATTCCTGCATACCAAGGCCAGCGTTAGCGAGCAAGATGAGGCTGAACCGTGGTGCTCGTACAGAGGTATAGGTCCACTGGGAGATATACTCCCGATAGATACGGCTGATGCGAGTTAGCTCAACATAGCGCATGGTATCCTTGTCGACCTGTGGCACCGCGCACGTCGTCTCGCCACCAGGCCCGTGGCATGCCATGTTTTATCGTCTGGCAAACAGTATCAGAGAGACAATGATTACCGCGGGTAGTTGAAGAGCAAGATATACGAGAATTAGTTCACAAAGAAACGGGACTGGTGTTGGTAGGACTCCGACGCAAGCGCGTGTCTACTGTCGATTCCCACGCTGAAGACGCGAATCGCGTCTCGTCGCGTTCAGACTCTTCTCATCCACTAACAACATCGACCGCTTCGAGAACACTAATAGTCTCAATCTGACTGTTTCACAGCAGTAACAAAGAATGTTCCATATATTGCAATATTGAAGTATACAGCGCACGTTAAAACAAATTCAGTAGTTGAAATATTGGGAGGTTGCCTCCGACGTCTGAGAACAAGATCGCTTGAGGTTTCGTGTAAATCCAAGACTCAATGTAGGTGGAATAAACGGACAGACTTACTGCATCAGACAGTGAAATATTGCTCTTTCATCAAGCTTTCAAATGTACTCACATCCAGTGTTCGAGCGCGTCACTGTAGTTCAGTCCTTTGCGCCGCTGAGATGTTCGCTCTATGCACATGCTTGCTGCCAGAATTGCATGATTCACACGAGCAGAAGACCATAGTAAAGAAACGTACATGTGATCCAAGAGCCCTTGTGCAAGAAACTTCATGCCCCGAGCGCAAGCTGTTCCTTCACCCGGGCAGCTATACGGTCTATCTTGAACCTTTGCTGCGTGTTTGCGTATCTTCTTTGCCTTTAGGAGGGCCTTTCGCAGCTTGTGGGCATCCAAAGCATTATCCGAGGGCAAGATGACTTTCCGAGAGGGGAACGAAGCTTCGCTGATCGCTGACACAGCGTTTGGTTAGTTCAAACACTAGACTAGAGCGGCATACTTACTTTCTGTCTTGTTACCTTCTAGACCCTTCCACAAGACATTGAGAGAGCAATAAGCAAAGTATAGAAGGTTCTCGAGCTGAAGCACATCTGCTGGCCAACCATGCTTAATTCGTTGCTGACGAAACTCGCTGGCCAGCTTCTGGGAAGCACCTATCCCCGCAGGACTTAAAAAGTCACACGCAATTTTCATGGCATCCGAAGTATTGGAAACCTGAGAATATGGGCTCAATATTGCATCAGAAGAGAAACGACCAGACTTAGCTTACTTGATGAGGACAGCCAGCTGGAATAAAGATGGCATCTCCAACAGACTGACAGATTGTATAGGCCCGTATACCCAGAGAAATGATCTCGTCAACATTGTTTGGCGTCAGGAAACATTTTTGAGTATGTATGGGATTGTCACCATCACCGAATGACGAGCGGTGAGTACGGCCTAAGTACTCAACAAGACGCTCAGTATCATCCCTGTGTACGATGACCCAATTCGCGGCGCCATTTTTAGGCTTCAATTCAGCTTCATCCGTGGTCGGAATGACAGCATACGTCAAGTAATTCACGGCTTCACATATATCGATGTGTAGGCGCGTGGAACCGTGATGATCTTCATCCTGCGGAGAAGCAAAGGCGTTGTACATTTTGGGGCCTGTAAACGTACTTAACGTGTATCTTCATCCATAGATTGTGCCACACACCTAAATCCGGCCTGATGGCATCACGCGGGATATGTGCGGCAAGGTTGAATGCGCCGTTGGGATTTGTAAAAGACGGCACCAGAGAAGCTTGCAAATAGTCGCCAAAGAGTTCCGGTGCACAGTGTCTGAACTCCTCAGTCGGTGGCCAGTCCTATATGTACTATGTCAACCGCAGTTCAAGTAAATGTCAAAGTTCATGACCTTAAGCTTCCAAATGGTGCCAGGCGAGGCAAATTTACCTCTGCGCTCAGCGTGTCCAAAGTTGGAGAAGAATTCCGATATCGTGGTCTTCATCTCACGCTCTGATTCACAATCTTGTACCGTGCACTTCTGTGAGCCAAACATGTGCATAAATCCAGACGGAGTCCACGGTGCTTGTAACTTAGATGTTGCATGGTGAGCAATAACAGGAATACCCGCTCATAGGTATGCGTAAAGTAAAGAGTCTGTCAACTCGCTTGAAGGAATGTAGAGAGGTGACTTCGGGTCATCTCCTAGATTCAGTCTATTCGCCATCAGGCGCAGTTACTGATGATGAGGATATGTTACTCTCACCTGGGACTTACGGCCTCAAGCTTATTCATGTCATCTATAAGGGTGCGCAACTCTCCTTCTGCAAAACGAGTAACAGGAGACAGAGAAGTATCGGTCTCTTTGCAACATATCTGGCAAAACTCATGAGATCTTGATTAGCAAAGGGGCGCTGACTGCTCAGACTTACAATGCTGTGTCCCTGATCTTCCCAGCATGCTTCGCAATACTCACGGCCGCAGGATCGGCAGAACCAAGCACAAGAAAATAACGTTGTTGCACAAAAGTCTGTAGACACCTCCAGTCGAGCGTAGCTATCGAATGAATGTCACGCACCACATAGCTCGTTGAAATGAATATCACGGACATGACGGATTAGACGTGAGCTCTCACGAGACTCGAAATTCAAAGCATTGTCCAGAATCGGCCGTAGGGCTGACCGTAGCATGTCCTATCAAATGAGGGTTTCGAAAGCTTTACAAAAGCACGCAGAAATAAAGCTCAGACCTTTTTCCATGCAATGAGCTGACGATCATGCATGATTGTAAAAACGTGGGGATACTGCGGTTCTGCAGTTGTAGTTGTGCAACCAAATGTTATCGAAGGAGGGTCTTCAAGCACCAGGATGCGAAACTCTGTCGTCTTTATCAATATCAAAACCGTATGTTCTAGTAAATTAGTCGGGCGTACCTTTGAATCTGCACTTCTGAACTGCACCCTTCTCACAAGAGCAGCATTTCGGGAACGCCAAGTGTACCCAATCGTATCGCTTTGACACGTCTCGAGGATACACTTTGCATATTGATCTTTGCCTATATATCTCAGGCGTCTTCTCTGCGGTTGAGGTTACCGGTGCGATGTTCGCCATTAGATGCTGGTGAGCAGGCTACCGATGTGACAGATGTTCAAACGCTCCGCGCTCAGGCTGTGTAATAGATGATACCACGTGCAGCCCAGTTCTCTCATTGACGGTTGTTTGGTTCGCGTTCGGAGTTCAAAATAACCAACAGGGGAGCGCCGGCGTCCTCGTCGCCGCTACTACACATGTTGGGCTCCGACTGCCATCATGCGATCTATATTTGCGTCGTGCAAAGTATATGGATGGTCGCCAGATAGTGGGGCCAAGTTCGCGGTTGTGACAATCGTTCAGCAGTGCTGCGATCCCAGTGTAGATGATAGCCTGTACGTCTTCCTATTTGCTACACGCCGTCTGATGACGATTAGTACAGAGTCATCGGACTATTAAGGAGGATACCGCAGAGCCACAGAGTTTAGCCTCTCATGGAATGCGCCATACGATGGGAGGCCCATGAGCAGGCGACATGGTTTCCGTGAGTGACCTGGAGCCAGAAGCGACGACACTGACGCCGAAAGATGTGGGAATGTACGTCCAATTCACGATTTAGAAGAGTTTTCGCTGCTCGATTGACAAAGTAGGCAGTTTTGAAGTGTCTCCATCACTCACCCAGAGCAAGCGCTGCCCTGTTAAGAAGACGCTAGAGGATGTCGAGATTGGGCTCTGCGGTAAGCTGGCCGCCAAGCTTTTTGATGACCCACAGGTGGTCGCAGTGGGAGCAATTCGAGCGGCTCGCAGCCGCCGTAAGTCCTCCGCCTCTCTTCCCGGATGCTGTGTATCCGACGCGCACGCAGCGTGCATGTGTGCCGCCAGCCGGCGATAACCGCCGTCTGGGGCGGACATATTGAGTTCTGGTGGTCCATAGGCTTTCGCGCCGTCAGCCAGTAGTCATACAAACGAAAGAGCATGTTAAGAATGCTAAGGCCTTACGTACGATATCAAAACTGGGTGATTCCGTTGTCAATTGCTACGGGAAGGAGGTAAGCAATACCTGAGAGGCGAGCACTCCACGAAAGTAAGTGAAAATAGCCTGCTACAGCATTCTGCGACCACGCTGACATTTCAAGATAGTCTGCCCAGGCGTCACGCCGGTGGCACGTCAGGTCTTCGCTTCGGTATCCAGTGGGTCGATCAACATCATTCGGTAGACTGCCAGATGCGACCCACCGATGGCACTTTATAACGAAAACCCAGCAACTGGACAGCACAGCACAAGCGAGAAAACGCGCAAGCCCACCGGGGAGGAGCACGTAAGGTCGCGCAGAAGGTGGACGTCGATCCAAGATCACAATTCGCAGAACTTCGAAAGCAAGTGAAAGGAGAAGGGAGCCGTGATACGTGTTGTAATGATCGCCATGGAGTGACGAGAACAGTGGGTCAAGCGCGAAACTGTAGTTCAAAGTTCTAGGATATCACGATCATACTGTCAAACCTAAATTTCCCCTTCAGTCGTTAGAGGTACAAGGTATATAAACGCAGTGGAATTCAATTGATTCCTACGCGATCCAAGCACAGAACAGCCATAAGATGAAGACGGAATTGTTTCAACTTGTTGGAGGCACACTCTGATCGCAAATGTGGAGTTAAAACATGGCTTGTGTTACTACTAGGTTAGCCTACCTTTAGGTCGGTTACAGACCGCATGTGTCGATTGCTTCTGCTGAGTAGGATGTGCAGGGCTTTGCTTGATCGCGGATAGATCATTAAGCCTTCAGAAGTTCCAGAAGGCCAGTTACACAGCGATCCTCGTATTGAATGATTTACGCCTGCGTACCTGCCCATTGGGTCAATATATTACCAATCGATGAATTCCGAGGGTCCGAGGATATGAGTGATGTCAACGGCTGTCATCAGGCGCCCTCTAGGAAGTGTCATCACGAGCTGGCGCTTCTTTCCCAAGTGCCAGCCCCCATCGCACCCCATGCTGCAGACGCTCAGTACTTGGTGCTCAAGCTTCAAGCTTCAAGATTGGAAGCACAAATGCACTCCTCGGCTCCCAGCACCTAGAGCACCAAGATGCGCAAGAGTTCTTCCAGCTCGTATCAGAATCCGTCAAGTCTGAGGCGCTTTCCATCTACAAGGAGGGACTCAAGGGTCGCAGGCCGGCACCGGGCAACGCAGGCGGGAGTGTCGGCAAGAGTAAGAGTAAGCGTAAGGATAAGAGTAAGAGTAAGAACTGAAGCGCAAGGTTAGGCGTGTGACGGAGTCTCAGTGCAAGTGGTGGAAGCGGGAGTGTCAGGATGGACACGGAAGAAGGGGGCGAGCGTGAGTTGTTGACGGACTGACGGCGGACAAGAAGGGCCGTACGCAACGCGAGCATACCAAGGCGGCTATGCGTAGAAATTCTCCCCCCCTAACAATGGCGGTACGTCCAGATTTTCATCCCGCATAGTGAACGCTTTATCTAACGGTCTTCCTATCTTCATGCTTCAAATGGTGCGCGGCTGATTGTGTCCTTGGATGCAGACATGTCGGCTAGAGGAATATCTCGCGTACTATACGCCATAAGAAGTCCTGACGAACTGGACGTGCCGCGAATGTTCTGTGGTCCCCACCTTCGAGAGGCTCGATGCTGAGGCTGAGAGCCTCTCAGTGTCTGCTTCATTCTCACCAGGGACACCAGTATCGCCCTCTTTATCGCATCCCAAGACGTATTCGGTACCGACGGCATCATCACCAAAACTCAAACGTGCTCGGGAGATGGGGACGCTCACTTCACAAGTGAGGTAGGCCTTCGACGAGGGGCGTATCAGGAGAGCCTGAGGGGGTAAGGACGGAACTGGTCATCAACGGCCCGTCAACAAAAGCCACAACTGCGAGGGCGAGTAGTGCTAGTGGACTCTCCGACATCGCAGTATACCCCTAACAGCCTTCCTTTCTAGCCTTTACAGTACTTGCTCTCGCTTCTTCCACTTCGGGCACCATGCCGCCAAGAAATGCCTGCCGTATGCGCTTCCACGAGATGCTCGATCTCACGCCCTTCACCACCTTCGGCCAATTTTCTACCGCGCCCTTCAGCCCCATTTTTGTATCCCTGTCCCCCTATCCCACTGTGCGCCTCAAGCAACATACAGCCACCTGCGCACCTTGTCGCCGTCATGTGCCACTACGGGCAGCACTCCTTCGGGCACTATGTTTGTTTCCGGTGGAAGTCTCAGCCGCCTTCTGCTAGCGTGTTGCGCTGGGCGCCTGCGCTGCGGTATCCGCTGGGCAGTGACTGCTTTTTTTGCGAGAAGTAGCGAAATTAGAAATGAGGTCGTTCAGTCGTCGACAGAGGCGGGATGCATAGTTCCATGTATCGGCTGCGAGATCATTTCGCGACGTCTGGCAAAAAGGATCTTGCAGTAGACAAAAAGCTGACAGTGATGATAAAGCATACACGAATTATCTCCCAAGATGTTCGCACGAGGGCGTAGTATACTTCATCCTCGACAAAGTCCACACCTCCCATTCACAATAGGAGAAAGATTACCTTTTCTCTCATTAGCCTGCATTACAGTGTAACCTCCGCATCTTTGTGATGCAAGCACTAGCGAGTCACACAGAATCACGAATCGAGGACTGGGAAAGTTTTATATGCTCTAATCTAGATGAATTGGTCTTGCGACATTTGACCTTCATATTGGTAACGTCGACACCAACGAGGCACGTCCTTCCACCAGTCGCTGACGATGCTAGACACATAGGACACTTCATAATACCATATGCCAATGTGATATAGTGTAGGATGAATGTGCGAACCTGTCCAGTCATCCGTTGGACAACTACGTCCGGACAACCATTTGTAAATCAGCATCTCTTCTTCATCCTCAGCTCTAGGATTGTTCACCAGGGCATTGTCCACCTGAATCAAGAGCTCTTCCAGGCGCTGCAATCGTCGAAGGTCGCGTGCCCAGATGACGGTATTGTTCCACGCTCTGCGCGATTGGCGCTCGCGACGCTACAGAGAATCAGTACGAGGCACTTGGGAGCTAATGGATGGACCCACTTGGAAAGACGGTTGGACTAGTAAACGGAGCTTTCTCAGAGTTGGTGCAAGACCTGAGATACCGCATAGGATGTCATAGTCATCGTTTCGGAACTCAACAGTGAGTGAGTAGAGCGACGAATATGACCGCAATGTGCGCAGGATGGTGGAGGAAGACAAAATCTGGTCGGTGAGAAAGGCATGAAGGCGGCTAATGCTCGGGTTTGCGAGGTCGGAGAGACATCCTAAAGGGAGGCGCAAGTCTGTGACATTATCGAGGGACGTGGCATGCAGAGGACATCGGCGGCCGCCCTCACAAGGACCAAGGAGCAGATAGTTAATTGTCGGGTGTTGCTCGATGAACGGTACCATGACTCGATGGAGTAGATTCGATTCTACAAGCTGAAGAGAGGGGAATCGAAGTCCGCTCAAAGTCACGCGTGGACTACATGAGGGGAGTCGAAGAATGAGATCGTTTATATTAGGCATGAGCTGGAGACATTTGCGAAGTGTCAGCAAAGAAAACGGGGTGTTTTCACTGAAGGCAACCTCCAATTCTATGACAGCGGTGCCAATGTCTGGTTTGAGCATGCAGGATTCAGCGTATTGGAGAAGGGTTCTGGTGTTCCAGATACGGACAGCAGTCTGCGCAGGGCTGTAAGCAGCTGACATACAGTGGACAACGAACAAAGACAACATACTCTGACAGGTGTATTCATGGCGATCTTGAGGGCCGAAGATGTCAGGTAATGTAAATTAAAGAGTTCAGGAACCTACCTCGTAACACTTTGTCCTAGTCTGAGCTCTTGTAACGGCTACCATGATGATGGAGCAGTCAAAGTCCTCGGTGCGGTGCTTTGGCATCGGGGTATATATACTTTCCATGTGTTAATTTCAGTAGCATGTGCCTTCCTGCGCGACAGTGCCCCTCTGAGTGTGAGATAATACAATATTACAATTTCGCGGCTATAGGAGGAACTAGCCGATCGTAGGTATTATACACCTGCCCGACCTGCATGAATGCGTTGCCAACGGACAGTGAGAGCGATGGTGGGATGGACGCTACTGCCAATCTGGCACCTGTGCTGTAATGGCGGCGACAGCTATGGAAAGAAAAAGCCGCTGTTAACGAAAACCTTGGGTTGTCCACTACTGGTTGATCCCGAACGCGAGGCGACGGCGAGACGGTAGGGACAAGTATGGAGCGCTGCCCACCTTCCACTTCCAGTGTTTGTCTGGGGGTGCTCCATTGCTCGACAAAGCTCAACAAAGGCGTGTAGATCGCGGAAGTGAAGTGAGATGGCTATGGTGGGAAAAACGCCTCTGTGGACGTAGACCTTGCATTGTTGGTGATCGCCACTTCGTCGGACTTGAACGCGAGGCAACGGGGAGACGAAAGGCTCCGGCTAAGCCTATCAAAACGCCTTCCACAGCCTTCCGCTTCCTCTCTTTGTCTGGCGACGCTGCAAGATATGATTGTTCGACGAAGGCACGTCATTGCGAAAGCTGCGGCGATAATGCGAGATCAGACATGAGCAGCCTCAAAGCCGTGGATGGAAACTGACGGCGGATGGAGAGGCGCTTGGATGGTGTGGGCAGTCTAGAACAATAGGCAGGGTTAGCGTGAAGCGTGAAGTGGCGGGATCGTAAGTGGCGGATGTACCTTCGGATACTTCGGATGGACAGCAGCGTGCGGGTGGCGTTCGTCAGAGTTTAGCACGGACTGCGTCCGACAACTACACATGCAGATGAGGTGGATTGCACAGAGGATATCTCCTAGACTTCAGACCCCGGCAAGGGTGACATCGAAGCAGCATATGACATAAGGGGGAGGGGACAGACGAAGTAGCCATAGTCGTGGGCACCGCGGGTACGCTTCGTCGACGTGAGACCATGCACACTCGGGCTTCAGACGTCGCAATTGTACAGCGACCGGCTGTGGTTTGTTGACGTATCTCATCACCAAAGGTACCCTAGTGGCAACATTTGCAGGTCCGCTCCGTCGTTGTGCAGAGCACACGACCATGCGCACTCAATATGTCGCGGTCAGGGGATACGAAGAAAAACGAGTAGAGCTGTGGAATTGGACTGCCAAAGACCGCCAAACTCCGACCCTGAGGCCTGAGCTCTCGCGTCTTCGGACTATCAATCGTGCTTTCGGATGCTGAATCGAGTTGTAGACTTCGCGCGCGCGAGCTGTCGACTTTGCGGTCCTCAAGCCTTTCAGATTTTAGATTCAGATGAAGGACCTTCACCTCGTGCATCAAGTCGCCTCTGGATCGCAATGCTAGACAAAGGAGGGTTGAGGCGTAAAAGCCATGGCTGAACCGATAAAAGGTGCGCTGCTAAGATCAACTTTGCCCATTCACGCTCATCGACAACCATGGAATCCATACAATGCCTCGTGTGTTATGACCCTATCCCGCCGTATCCTATGGAGGGGCGGGANCCTCTTGCTTTTCCGTGCGGTACGTCTCCCGACCAATGCTGTGAAGTGCCCTTTCTGATTCTTCTGCATCTTCCCAGGTCGCATCATCTGTCGGCCTTGTTCAGTTCGTTTGGACCCGTCCACTTGTCCCTGCAGATGTGGTGCTAGTCCACGCGCTGCAGTTGTAGTGGACTTCTATCACCTTCCACGGCCTCTACCTGTTGGCCTTGCTTTGCGCACGGCGGGGTACGAATGTCATTTTCTGCCACCAATTCACGTGCTCACCGTCATATTCGTAGATTCAACGTACAACTTTTCACAGATTACGCTAAACTCGAAGAGCTCAATCGGCAAACTCACAATGAAGTTCGCCAGGAGCAGATCAAGGTCGATAAGCAGAAGGAGCGACTGACGACCCTCACCGGCCGAGTTGATACGTTGAATCGCGAGATTGACAACTTGCAGGAAAAGTGCCGTACCTTATATCTAAGCTGCGGCAAAGAGCAGGCCAGCATAGAGAATCTGATGAGGGAGATCAGAAGAATGCATGGACAGGTGAGTTCCTCCAATCCATCTAACGACATTCTTTGAAAGTGCATCTGCCTCTCTCAGGATTACGAGACTCGTCAATCGCGCTTCATCACTCCCTCATGTAAGATTCTAGTTCTCCAGGTTTCCCCGCTTACTGAATATTTGCAAGTCCACCAGCCTAGTGGTGGCACTAGCCCAGTTGGCATACGGTCGAGGGTACGTGTAATCATCACGTTATGCATCCGTTCATTCATCTAAGTCTGGTCCAGCAGATGCGCACCAGGAGATAGCAATCACCTACCTTGACCGATGATTTTGGGACTATCAGCCGGTTAGCGACACAGTACTGGTTGCCCACAGAGTATTTCTCTCTATTAGCTCTGTCTCTGTTTACGGCAAAATTTCATGTACCTACATGGCAAGATATACTATAGTACCTGTGTCCATATCAGTAATGATTTCTTCTTCAAGCAAGCTCTATATCCCCAGCCTCAACTACGTCTACAGAATGCTTTGAGGTTCTATCAGAGAAAAAAAAAGATCGGAAGGGAGAAAGGCCTTCTATGGGCAATGAGGGCCTCTTCCTCAGAGCTGCTCGGGGTTGTTTGACGAAGACGACGAATACGGCAGTACGCGTGTATGATGGCAAAACCTTGCTTGCAAACCTTGTGGCGCTTGATGCAGCGTTTACATCTTTTGCCGTTGACTGATAAGCAAACCGACGCCGCATCGTTGTTCTGGCAGTAAGTGCACCAAAGAAAGGTTTGGCATCCGCGATGTAAGGAGAACCAAGTAGATCACCATGGAGAGAACCTTCTGAATGCGCCAATGCACCTAGAGAACATTACGACCAGGTTTGGGTGGGCGGTTGTCTACACGCAGCTTCGTAGATCTACCGGTCTTTGTTTTTGTCTCCTTAGAAGTACTGCTCTTCCTCTGGGGGACGAAGATATCGCCTACAGATGAGGTCGCATCTTCGTCCAGATCTGGGCCCCCGGCCGGGAATGCGATAGATAATTGAATTCGGAGGATGTCAATGATTGATTCATTCTTGGCAGCAGCTTCAAAGCGCATACACTTGATTTCCTCTATGACAGACTTGGGAGCATCTCGTGCCAGCAGTGTAGTCACTGAGACGCAAACAGTTCATGGTACGTTCAAAGACCTTGAATTGGATCTTCCGCGTGAGCACGTCATTCGCGCTTCCACTGTAGATAGTGCACTGCCTGGTTGTAAACAGTCTTGAGAACGCTAAGGATACAGCAAAGAGGAATATCTATAACTACGAGGTACATAGCAAAAGTAATCAGCAAGGTCGATATATGCAGAGCATTGGCTAGGGGTGCAACCACTCGTCCGACAATGCATCCCCCTCAAAACATGTACCGGCTGACAGAGTTAGGCAGAGAACTGCATGGCCTCAGGAACCGTCGCAGGACCTTCGTGGACATCCTTTTTCTCAGATTCGGATAACCACGCCAACGATTGCACTGTAGATTGTCCCTCTTGTGGGTCGCATCCCGGTGTGCAGCTGTCAACGAGGATGTTACTGATCACGACGTCGGTATTCTTGCGCTGCGTAGGTACAGTGACTCACAAAACTGTTGCAATGTTTGCAACACTTGAAAAGATTGGACTGTAGCTTTTGAATGAGCACAGATAGGGTTAAGGTCATATATGAAGAAAGTGAAGCCTGCTATATGACCTATTATTCGGTTTAGGATTTACCCCAATCTGTTAGCCGGTTGTGTAGATATGTGTATTTCTTTCGGATGAGTACATTGCAACAGTTTTGTGGCTTTATATTGCAACACTAATAATCTGTGTATAGCACTATTATTTGAATAGATAAAATGACAGAAATATTTGTGTAGGTGAATCTATATTGGGGTATGTTTCAAATAATTTTGTAGAGCAGCAGGTCAAGTGCTACAAGAGATAATCAGTAATATATAAATATTTTTTTAATTTTAGAATATAATTAAAAAACATATNAATAAATTATAGNAATCATGCTCAAAAATTTTTATAATGTGTGTGAAGCATGAACAAATGTATTTATATTAGTTTTATAATATATAAAGATATGCTTGAATTCTTTTGCTAGAATTTATTTTTATTATATGTAGAAAAGAACTGTTGTATTACTTGTAAACAGTGCTATAGTAGTCAGAATTATACTAAGTAATTTATACAGCATAAAATACACATGGTTAGTATTATAGCATACTTCGTTTTATATCAATTACTAGTTTGCAGCTCAAACAGTAGAAAGAATGCATTTTATTTTTATATTAAATATCAGTCATTATATATATTTTTAAATTAATAAAAGGTACAAACAATTACTACAAAAATAAATAAATAATTTAAAACTATGTATACAAAATTTTGAAATCTATATGTATATTTATGAAGCAAGAACTGCATGAAATATAAATGTGTTAACTAAGCTCAATTATATAATAATAGAATTATATAGATATTTCTGCTCTCTGAGCTGCAAACTAACAATTAATATAAAACAGAATATGCCAAAATACTAACCATGTGTATTCTATACTGCATGAATTACTTGGTATAATTTTGACTACTATAGCACTATTTACAAGTAATACAACAGTTCTTTTCTGCATATAATAAAAATAAATTCTAGCAATTCAAGCATGTTTTTATATATTATAAAACTAATATAAATACATTTGTTCATGCTTCACACACATTATAAAAATTTTTTGAGCATGATTGCTATAATTTATTTATATATTTTTGATTATATTCAAAAAATATAATATATATATTTATATGTTATATTTATATATTACTAATTATCTCTTGTAGCATTTGCCCTGCTACTCTACAAAATTATCTGAAACATACTTCACTATAGATGCATCTATACAAATATTTTTATTTTATTTTATCTGTTTAAATAAAAGCTCTATATACAGATTATTAGTGTTGCAATATATAGCTATAAAACTGTTATCATGTACTCATCTGAAAAAATACACATATCTTCATAACCAATTAATGGATTGAAGTCAATTTTAGACTGAATAATCAATTATATGATAGGCTTTATTTTCCTTTTATGTATCCTAAACTCTATTTGTACTCATTTATAAGTTATAGTTTAATTTTTTTAAGTGTTGCAAATATTGCAACAATTTTGTGAGTCATTGTATTTAAGTCAGTGCACTGAGAAGATGACATGATGCAAAGTTTCAAATGCTCACCAAAGTTGTGAAGGCAAATAGCTTAAAAATAGTCAATTCTGCAAGTATGAGTAAAGATAAGAGACTTACTACAATATAATGATGAATAAAGTGATGAAACAACTCATATATGACTTGAGAAATAGAGTAATAGCAGTTGAGTGTACATGAGAAGGCAATAATAGTAGTAAGAAGCTTGCCAGCTTGCTCTGTTCAAATGCAAGGCCAAACTTGGCCAGCTTGCATGAGCTTTTAATTAGTTAATATAGCAAAATCGAGAAAATGAAGTGTAACTTTATTAAAAACCCTAATTTTAGTATTTTAAATACTAGTATTGAGTTTTTAACAAATTTAAACCCTTTCAATTGTAATAAACTACAGATAAACCAATAAAAAGCTCTAAAAAACTAGTAAAACAAATTAAATACGTAACATAAAGTTAGAGTTTTTAACAAATTTAAGCTCCTCATTCATTTAAAATAAAGAAATAGCCAATAGCAAGCTAGAAAAAGCTAGCCAGCGAAATCTAAGATTAACATAGTATTAAGATTTTTAACAGATCTAAGCCTAACTATTTATTTTAAGCCAAAAATGTAGCCAATCGCAGCTCAGAGAAAGCTGGCCAGCTTGCATCTGTGTTCAATGCAGCAAGCTGGCAAACAGCTTACAGACACAGCTCGAGAAGGCTCAAATTGTTAAAAGTCAGTAGCACTCACTATTGAGAGCATATGTGTAGCATTTTTAAATCTTCACTACTTTCTCCTTTTTTCAGTCTGTCTGAACTGCTCATAATCATTTCTTCTGCAAGGAGGCAGTCTATGATATATTAAATATATCAAATCTATTATATTAACTACTATTTTATCTTATTATTTGATAAGAATTTTAGTTTATTCTCATGAAGAGATGGAACAATGACAGATTGGCACAGGTTGAGAAGTCATCTTGAAAGGTTTCAAGTCTGTGTGATACATTTGACCTTCATTCTTAGTGCTCTCACTTAAGAAACTGTCAATTTTCTATGAGACTGTATCTATTTTTATTCATAAATTGAAGTTATTTATTTTTATTTGTTTCAGCAGTACTAAAATAATGTTATCACCTATTTGTTTCACCTTTACATGATCATTTCATGTTACAATTATACAAATGCAAGCACCTCAATCACAGTTATTCCTTATCTAGATTGACAGAACTTGCAGACAAGACTGAATCTACTTCACTGCCTAACCTCACTGTGACTCTATTAAATGCTGAAGCAGTGAGTAAGAGGTAGACTATCACAGATTTTTATCAAAGCACTCATATACAGTGCTTATCTGCTCAAATTATCTTATTTTCAAGAGATAAGATGTAGATCATTAGTGTTACATGATTATCTAATTTAAAAAATGCCTAATGCAGTGATAGACCATATGCACAGGTCTAAAGTAGCTTCAGACATAGTATAGAATGTTCCAAAATAGTGTCAAAGGTTCTAGAATAGTCTAGATAGAGCCTATACTAGTCTAGCTAAATTACAGTAGTAATAAGTCTTATGCTATTAGTCAAAGGCTACCTCAGCAATAGCTTTGACAACTGTTGTCTTATGAGAACAGCTTAGCAATATTACTCAGCATAAGATATCTTAGATATTATAAGTGTCTAAGGTCTTATCTTACATGTATATAAAGAGGCCTGCTTGAGCTTAGGAGACTTAGACTCAACAATGTCTTTGTTGATTCTTTTCATGCATTACTCTCTCACACTCAGCTCTTACTTTTGTTCTCTGCTTTTACGCAACACTTGAGCAAGTGAGTATAGGTTTTGTAATAGTCTGTTGAGTCTTGCCATTATAGTTTATATTGCTATAAAGAGTGTTGAGCTAGTTCTTTTGCAGATTATGTGAGTGTACTTCATTATTACTTATTTGAGTTCTGAAGAATCATTTGAATTCTGAAAGCATTATTGCAACTGTCGCTGAAAAGAGCAGGTGCTTTTGGGAGGCACTCTACTATAGTTCTTGACCTAGCATATGCATGTTATTATAGAGCTGAGAAGCAGCTGATTTCTAGCTGCATGCTGACTTACAAGCTGATTTTTAGGCTGGAAGAGGTGTTTATTGTGTCATATAATATAGAAAACAATATCAAGTTATAGAGCCTTTAGACAAAGAGAATAACTTGGCATTAGATGAATATAGAGTATGTGCAATATGCAGGTCAGAGACCTGCAGGTCACAGTCTGGCAGGTTCAAGTTATCTGACAGGTCTGATCTGTCTACAAGAGCTTGAGTTCAAGCTCTGTTTGTGACAAAAATATATTTTGTATTATAAACTTACACTATTCCTTTTGCACATTCATAACATGGTTGTGCATTGTAGTACTCTATATATACAATATAATAGAGTGTAATTAATTTTCTAGTAAAGGTATCTCATTGACTTCTATCTCTCTATTATTTTTCTCCTGCTTAGCTGCTAAGCTCTCTTGTAGTTCATGTGTGCATGTGCGTAGTGCTGCAGTATCATTCTGAGAGCTGATTAGACTACAGTCACAATGTAAGAAATAATACTTACTGAATTATTTATAATATGGTCGAGAGGCAGCATCTCTATTTCACTGTTACTGTTTGAGCTAAATCCATCATCTACTATGTTCTCCAAGTGCACAACAAGTATATTGTGCAGTTGCTTAGTGCAAGTATTAAGCTCTGCATAATCAGCCTATAATATTGTTAAGAAACCAAAAACAAGCTAATAAGAACACACATATCTCATTATGCATCAGAATGAGGTCAAGCTCCTATGCAAGCATGGCAACTTACTGCCCTTCACGCACATTGACTATGGAAGTGACACAATGGTGCATACTATTCATGAGACAGAAACACTAAACAGATAGCACTATAAATATACTAATTGCACACAATTTAGCTCACTGCTGTGAAGTGCTAGTGTTGAGTCTAGAGTGCATATAGATGTTCATATAGCTTTGCTATTATACTGAATTCATGTGGAATGCAGTATGCACATATGAAAAAGTAGGCAGATAGAGTGTCTAAGATAAAACTATGTCTCAGCAGTGTGATGTTAGTATTATGAATGATGCTTACTACAATCTACCTCTAAAAGAAACTTTCAATAGTGTCACTCATATTTGAAAAGATTGCTGAGACCTAGCACAACATCTTTTGAAGGAAATGCACAACTGCAAAGATTTGACTTTAACCTTTTGAGTAGTTGTGGGTGTACCTTGCCTCATAGCTCTTTGCGATCTGGACTTAGCATATTTTACCCCTCTCAAGATGAATTTTTGATAGATAGCTCCAAATCAACTTATAAAGTGAGCTGAAGTACTGTTTTGCCTGTCACCTTTAAACTTAGTGCTTCACAATTTAGAGAGATGCAGAGTGAGAAAATATATATATAAACATTAATGATGTCTATATGAAGTGTGTCTTGTAGACCAGTGAAAGCTTTAGAGTATGTGAGAGTTGGTAGCTGGCAGTCATCAAAAGAAATGCAAATGCGATAGGAGATGCTACTACATATGATGTAGTGTTACCTCTTACAATCATAGCAAAGTGAATTTTAATCCCCACCACTTTCAGTCGATGAGACTCTCAGCCACTCTGATACTATTTCTAATTGAATCACTCAATTTTTACTGTTTTTATGCTTATAAAAATGCATTTTTGTTACACTATAAGTTAAGCATCTGAAAACTCAGTTTAAGTAGAATAAGTCTTATTATAATTAATTTGAACTAAATATTAATAAATTATATTAATTTGTGCTAATTTTTACTATTTTTAAATAATTTTTAGATACTTTCTGCTAATTTTCAACTAATTTTTATATAAAGAGTGATAAAAAGTGATAATCTATTATAATTAAATAATATTAGCATGTATTAAACTAATTCTATTAAGAACAGTTTTTCAAATGACTCAAATTGCACTTTTGTACTATAAATCCTTGACAAATACTTCAGAAACATTGCTGCAATTGACAAAAGAGACGACCCTCCTTCTGTATTCACTGTGTCTTAATTGTTCGAGAGCTGTTGTAAGAGACAAGCAGAGCATTTTGGTGAGTGACTTCATATTCATTGGAGAATGTTGACTCATTTAGTCCTATTTTCTTCATTTTTATAACATGATTTTGACATATTTATGCACAGTTGCCTGCATTATGACTGTGATTGGTGCCCTCACTGCAATTGGTGTTCCTCTATCCCATTTTTGTGCTTTTGAGTCTCACTCATCTCCTTATGTCTCAAAAGCATCAATACCTCTCAGCGAAAGGCATAGTTGTTTATCTTCTATTACTACTCAGCCTGCAGACAATCCTTCTACACATAAGGATGCTCTCAGCCCTCAGCCACTTGCACACATAAAGTGCAAAAAAAGAGGCCTTCAAATAAAAGCACAATAGATAGCTGCATGAGAATGTATTGAATATGTGATCAGTATAATTTTAAGAGAGCTCATACACTTATCGACCACTTACTAGTGAACTAATTGAAAATGTGGTCGTCATCAGTCTATGATCATTTTCAATAGCTTCAGATTGAAGTCGATAAGAAAACTCATAAAATGCACTACATTTTTGCATGTAAGAAACGTCTATAAGTCAGACTATTCTCTTTTGGCTAACTACCATCTCTTATTGCCTTTAGCATAGAGTACTGAGCTCAGTCGAGTCCACTGAGATGACTTGACATCAAACTTTATTTATTATATTCGATGCTGTAATAGCTAGCTTGTAGCTCCAAGTGAACAGATCAACCTACAGCAAAAAATAGCTGCACCTTTTGATTGCACTTTGAATTACTTGATGTCATTGCCTCTTCATTATTGTGCAAGATCTTGAATTCTTAGCCATTCTATGTATGCTCTTCATAAAGGTGGAATCTCTCAGCCCCAGCACAGTCTCTCATAATGTGCACAAAATCTTTAAGATGTCTCAGGATGACTTGGCATGTGATTTAAAGGTAAGTCTCTTCAATATTATAATATAGCTTCTTCTTATCATCTCTCAGGCATATCTTGGCAAAATGCATGTCTACATCAATAACTGAACATCTTCTAATATAATTTCCTTTTTGAAAGTGACATTACACTACATTGTTAATGGCAAGATTCAGTTTATTATTCTAGACTTCATCAAGTAAGTGATAATAGTTTAAATACATCTTAATATGTACAACTGACTGCAGTTCTTATCAGACTCACCTGCATTCATTATAGAGAGCACCTTGCTGAAAAGTTAGAAAGATGTTTGAAGATATATGACATTGAGAAAAAGGTTTATCATCTATTTATTGCTGCTACTCTATATATTGACTAGTACTATGGTCAGCTCCTTGCAATTATCATGGACAATATGTCCAACAATGATACTATTGTGAAGCAGCTCAGTGAACTAGACAGCATGTACTTGTCACTGATATACATCTGTTGTATTGGCCATATTTGAAACCTCATCGTCAAAGTAAGTGTTGAACTGTAGATTCTGATGATGCATCACTAACTTAGAATTATATAGATAATTATTTTGCCATTCACTAAGACCTGTAACTGCTGCAAGTCTGCAGCTGCTTCATCAGATGGCAAAGACAGTCGTGATGACAATGACTCTGATAAATTTGAGGATGACAAAGAGTCCATCTTGAAGGCCATACTCAATATTAGTAATGAAGAGACTGATGCTAAAGAGGACTAGGAGCTCGACACTACATGTGAGGCTGCTAATCACAAGCTCATTAATGCAATCATCATAGAGATCGACAAAGAGGATATGCTTATCATAGAGGAGAAGAAATTAGGTCATTATGCAATTTTCAAGGTCAGTTCTTCATGCAATAATGCTGGTCCTAATGCTTACTATGATATCACCTAGCTGTTAGGACTCACAAAGCACATCTTCTATTTGCTAACCATTGATGAAAACCTTGCCTTGATATGTGCCAAAGTAGACATTCCTTCAAAGCAGCTCGTGCATGCCATAGTCACTTGCTAGAATTTACTTGTAGAAGCCATCAGGTATGTGCTTGAACTCTGCACCACTATTGATTACCTGCTTGCTCAGTTCAAATATGACAAGTCTAGCAAAAAGAGGCTACAGCTCTTCAAACTTTCATTTGAAGAGTAGCAGCTGCTACAACAGCTACACTCCATACTGAATGTAGGTTGCATTCTCTTCTGTGCAATCCTGTGCTAACCTTATCCTGCCAAGTCTTCCTCAATACTACTGCTTTATAAAGTAATTCTACTTATTGATCTCCTCATCATATATCTCGAGAAGGCAATTGCAAACTTACATTTACTGCAGCTGATCTGAAGCACTGCAGCCTAGAGTTATGAGGTTTTCAATAAATATCACAGCAAAACAGATAATTTGATCATGTACCAGTGCACTATGAGTGAGTTACATCCTCAATGAAATGTATTATATCTAATTTAATATATCTTAGTGCTTCATCTATCGTATAAACTCATTTATTTCAATCAACATGGCTAAGAGCAAGAATGGATAACCACAGCAAAGAACATACTGTGAGAGCAGTATGACCACTGGTACAAGGTGGAAAAGCCCATGCAGGTGACTTCTGTAGTCATCCAACAGGTATGCATCTATTTTACACTGCTAATTATTGATTTCATTGAAAGTAGCAGTTCTAGTTATCTAAAAACTCAGTTTCATGTAGAATAAGTCTTATTATAATTAATTTGAACTAAATGCTAATAAATTACACTAATTTGTTAATAATTTTCAGATAATTCTCATTAATTTCTAACTAAATTTTAGATAAAAAGTGAAATGAACCTCATCTAATAAAGATGATTGGAGTGCAACCTGTAATAATATATTAGCTTAAAGGTGATCTATTCAACTGGCTGCAGCTCAAAAAGTTTTACAGGCAGTTTGACTGAGTTCAGCACAACTACCACAGCCATTACATTATCTATGGTACCATATGCATAAACTTCATAAAATGGCCACCTAAAAAAATAATCAATAAGTGCATAATGTCAATATACGATAGTACCTACTGCTCAAGCATAATATTTTGCATCAGCCTGAACCAACTTTCATTCAAGTACAATAGCTGATATATAGAAACATTGATATGTGATCAATACTTTGCTTCAAGATGTGAATCAAACTCCCATATGCAATGTTTGAACTTTTTGTAGTCAACACAATGAGTAATCTATGTAAATGTTAATATAAAATTAATATTTCACTTTAAGGATTGACTACAACTCATTTTACAATGTACAGACCCTTCACAACTGACACTCCAACTCTAAAATGTTCTTGTAAGCAAACTGATGATGTAATAACAACATAAAAATATTGAACAGTACATATCAAATAAGATGATAAGCTATTTACAGAATTTCAAAGCAATATTGATCAGTACACAGCCAATCAATTTTCTGTCATACCAAGAAGAATAGTGTGATACACTGAGGTTAATGACAGACTCTAAATACTTGTCTTCTTGCAAAAGCTTAACTAAGTTCCAGCAGCGAATGCACACAGCAATTGAATTTGTGCAGAAACATATCACTAGAAATGACAAACTGTAAAAGTTTGTCCTTTGCATGCACTGAATAGACTTGCATGAGAAGTTTTTATGAGAGATGATGAACTGTGGAAGTTCACTCCCTGCCTATGGGACATGGAACTCGCAAGATGGCAAATAGTGGTAAATGTTTGAATTGCACAGAGAGACAATGCACACTGAACTAAATAAATAGCCAAAGTTTGTAGTGATGATAAATGATAGATGCTCACACCCACAAAGAACTTGAGACTGAATGACAAACAGTGAATGTCTGCCTCCTAAAAAATAGTTGTAGTTCAAGTCTGAAGTTTAAAATATTGAGCGCACATTATATACGTTATCTAAAATCAATGAATCATAAAGTGATCTAGACTGCTATCAAGCTACATTGCATGCAGGAAGCTTGCTTTTGTTTCTACATGACATCAAAGTCTCTCTTTCATAATTACATTGTCTGTCAGTGCTGTCTGCAGAGAGTGAGTATCCACTGCCTACTGTTAATAGATGCTCCGCACAGGAGATGAGCATCTACCGCTCATTGTCTGTTGGTGCCATGTGCAGAGGACAAGCATCTATCACCTGCCATCTATTAGCACTGTGTATAGAGAGCGAGTGTTTACCACTCATTATCTCTTTAGATAATGTTATAGAAGTCAAGCAGGCATGAGTGATCATCGAAGAAGAGCATAAGCTTTGAATTAGAGTTATAGAGAGCAGAGAATCAGGATGTCTGATAGAGTATACATCTTTTAACAGCTGGTCATGTCAAATTCAAAGTGAAGGTCAATGTTTTCATAACTTTGAGCTCATCAAATTATCAATGTTCATACAATAGTTTACAACTTCTTGTAAAATGGCTACTAGATGAGCAATGTTTTGACATCAACTAAACTACTTTGACAGCATTTCTAGCACTTGTCTCACAGATGACCAGACACTAGTTCTCAAAGTTCTCACAACAATCAGAGTCATACAGAAATCAAATGTGAATATTCTATGACTATTTTCAAACATGAACAGAAACTTACACTAAAGAACAGTGAATTTCTGTGTGCAATATTATTATTTGCATCTTTATAGCTAATATTTTCAATATTGACCACTATATCAATAATTTATTCAGTAAGTTTCATATAGCTTATACACAAATACGGTGCTGATGATCTTTAACAATGGCTCACATCGAACAAGTCTTGTCATCTCTTGCCATTAAAAATAGCACCAGTTGTATAAGTAACAACTCCTCTGACAGATCTTGCTTTAACTAACTCTGTTATTGTTGTTAGAAATGCAAAGTGGTCAAGTACCAACAGCATTATCGATAGTGACAGTAGTATTAACAGTGACAGCAAGAGCAACACACCTCTCAACATCATCATCAAATGTGCTAAGACTGCTGTCACTAGCGATGAAAGTGCAGCGAGCCACAATGCTCCTCTTCATGAGTCAAACAGTACAATCGACAGTGACACTCCTCTTAGCATTATGATTGAATGTGCCAAAACCATCATCATCAGAGAGAAAAGTGTGCTAAATAATACTGTGCTTGTCTGTAGGTCAGACAAAATTATTGAGAGTGACATAGCACTCAGTACAACAATTAGCAGCTCTGAGACCTTCAGCATCAGTAATAAAAGCCTGCCAAAGAAGTATGCAGCTGTGGACATGATCGAGGAATTGACCTACCATCAGCTGTTACTGTTTATGAAGGAAGTGAGCTTTATAGCACCCAGTGAGTCAACTTTTCAAGTGGCAAGGCACAAACCTATGACAGCAGCTTCTGCTGATAACTTAAAGGAGGATCTAGTTGAACACATCATCAAAAACAAAGTTCTCATAAATATATGCAAAGCCACAAGAATCAGGATAGAGTCTGAGATAGGCACATTCAGAAGATAGGACAGGCAGAGCAGATAGAAGTTCATAGAGGGTCACGTAGATATGTCAGTTGCTGATGTAAAGAAGATTGCTATGCTATTTGAGTGAATGGTAGTCTCACAATAAGGGTACATTTGCACTAGTAATATGTAGCTTAAGTGCTATATGTCCTAGCTCTGCTATCATCTTCTGCAATCTGCCAATGTATAGTAAACAAATGCTGTATAATGCTAATGACATTATGTGCAAGCATATCTTTAGTTCACAGTGGCAAACAATCAGCATGGTGTGATATGACAGGCTGCGAGGCCATATGAGTAGGTAAGCATAACTCGAACAGTCTTGAAAGTGCAGTTTTCATTTACAAGTAGAGAGAATAGGTGAAATAGGTATGCCATGAGCACACATATCACTAGAACAAAGGCATGATGTTGCAGTCACATCAAAGATAGCATGACACTCTAGTCTCACAAAAAAAAAGCATAAATTGTATTTACAAAAATATGAAGAATAAGCTGCACAGTCACTAAAAAGAAGCTCGAAGTGGAGACAAAAGAGTAGAGTGTGGTGCAAGAATAAGGGCAGAGTGTGGTATGAAGACAAAGGCAGAGCGCAGCATAAAGACAAGGGCAGAGTATGGCATAGAGACAAGAACAGAGTGTGGCACAGAGAAAAGAGCAGAGTGCAGCACAGTAACAAAATTTAAAGGCAGAGTTGAAACATTAAAAGGAGCGTACTTTTCCTTGAAGGAAAACTCTTGTGCAGCGCAAGGAATTGTGCACAGAAACAAAACTTAAATTTACTAGGTCTGCAAAAAGACTGGCAAACTGAGTGTGATATAAATTAAGTATGTGTGTGCTATACTTTCCTTTAGAAGAAAACTCTTGATGAACTTCAATGCATTATGCATGTGGAAAAAACAAGATAAAAATTTTAAAACATTTAGCCTACACTATTCTGAGTCTTTGGAAGAAAGTCAGTGAGCACAAAGAATGGTAGAAATGCTTTTAGATACTATATGACAATTTGTGCACTTTGGAACATAATTTAACTAATATGTAGTAGAGACAACTTGAAGAAGCAATGAAGAAGATTAGCAAAGTCTTCTTCAAGAATTTAGACAATAGAATCTCAGAGATTAGCCAGAAGCTAGTAGACTTAAAGATTACTCTTTTATAATTAAACAATCTTAAAACTTTTTAGCATAATGACAAAGGTGTGATTTTTTACCTTCTTTTAGCAAATGTTTATCAAATAAATTGCTAATAGCAAATGCAGAAATAGCTTACCAATCTTATGTACTCAATACAACTTTTGACTAAATCACCAATTGACATGCTCTTTAGAGCAAGAAGTGGACTCCACAACTATATTTATATCAGATGAGAGTAGAAAAAACCTCCACTAGATGTTTAAAAAATGTGAGTGGAGCTATTATCAGACACACAGCAAGATACACTAATGAACAGATTGTTGGTCTCAACACTTATGTGGCCTCTATCAGAAAGGAAACAGCTGACTTTCAGGCAACTGTGCACCATCTGACAAAACTAGTCGCTATGCAGAGTATGCTTATCTCTCAGTATTAAGCCACACTCAATAAAGTAGGCTGGTCAAAGAGCAGTTAAGCATCTCAAGCTTCCTCACTCTCTTAAGTATGCAGAAATTGCAGACAAGCAAGGACTGAAAGATTAGTTCAATTAAATTATTCTGTATAATGAAGCTTATGACATCTCAGATGATCAAGTTAAGATCCTCATAGTTCTTACTTGTCTTCAGAAGCCAGCTACATAGTTCATGTTCACCTACTTTAATAATGTAAAGAAAAAAAAAGAATTTGAGCATTTGAGACAATTTTGTTAAAGAACTCTGAGGATTGTACAGAGAGTGCAGCAATAAGAAGGGTGCCAAGAAGGAAATCACACAACTCTGAGCAAATAAAACATTAGCATAAAAAAAGACTTCATCAAGTATGCAGAGCAGTATTGCACTTTGGCTTGTATTATAAAGTACAAAGATAAGCTTTACATCAACAAGTTGTGAAAAGTCATACCAGAAAAGATACATCAAATCCTAAATATTATGGATCTCAGTTAATTAACTCCAACTAAATAAAATAAAAACCTCAATCTGCTGCTCAAAGTGTACAAGGCCATTTATTTTGATAAGTCTCATGCTTCTGTCTTTAGTACTAGCAGTGGCAATAGCAGTAGTAAAGATCTAGACACTATGAAGATTGACATCCAAGCTAAGAGCAAAGGCAAGAGCAAGAAGCATCAGACCAATTCAACTAAGACAAAGAAGAAAGATTGTTTTATTTGTGCTGCCAAAGAGCTGAAGAAGAAGTTACAGTTACATAATACTGAGAACTGCTATAACAAGCCCAGCAATAAAGAAAAGTGACCTACTTCTAAGTCAGGTTCTGCATTGACAGCACATGATTATAGTGATGAAAAACAAGTGCAGCTGAAAAAGAGTTTCAAAATATGGCTTATAGAGCTCATGAAAAGTTTGAATTTGAATGAAGAAGACATAGCAACTCCTGCTAGATCACTTCACATTAACACTACGAGCATTTAAAAACTTGACAATACTGAGTTTGCTGTAATAGAAACAACTGCGCAAGTCAATGAAGTGCAATCAGAGCTTTCAAAAAAAGTACTTGAAAAGTAGACAAAGGCAAGAAAAAAGTTACTTGTCAAGTCAAATTGAATTTTTTCAAAAAAACTGTAAAAGCTTACATCTGTGATCTACAATCTAAGAAAGGTATACTTATTGTTGATGCTGAGCAAAACTCAGTAGAAGTAGTATAGAAATGTTGTATAATCAACACTGCTTGCAATAAGAAATTGTCTTTTAAACTTTTTGTTACACTGTAAGTATATGGTAAAAAAAAGCCCAGACTGAGGCTCTGGTTGATTTAAGAGTCACAATGAATTTCATCAACTGTTCATTCATTGAAAGAAACAATCTAATAATAAATAAGTCAGCAATACCATATGTCATCAAGAATGCAGATGGAACTCTCAATGTTGCTGAATAAATAAGAGAATATAGTTGAGCCTACATTGAGATTAGAAGCTATAAGTCAACTTATTATCTTTTCATAATACAGTTAGATGATAAAAATATAATGATTAGCTGCTTCTACTTATATATGTACAATTTTAAGATTGATTAGAAAATAAAGGAATGGAAGTTCACTAGATGCTCTGAGACATGTGTCACTAAGACTTGTAAAACACTTCATTGAAGCTAAAATTGACAAACTTCAACTTGAATCAGATCTATCTTAAAAAGTTCTTTCTGAACAATTTAAAAGATAAAAACAAAAATAATCTGTACATCAACTGAGTTAATGCAAGTAACTTAGATAACTGCATGTAAGCAGCAATGATTGCAACTATATTTAATGAAAAAAAAAATCAAAAGAAATCAATAAATTAGATAAGAATATCACAGCTTGAAAATTCTTAGTGTTAAAATGATTACATGAGTATGACATTATCTTCTTAAAGAAAAAAGTTGAAGTGAATAGCTGAAAAGTAAACTGTATAATCACCTAATCAATTTTGAGGAAAGTACCTTCCATTCTAAGCTAGCTAAGATTTATTTGCTATCACTAAAGGAGAGGAATTGTTCAACAAGTGAATTGATGAAGAACTTTGCAAAGAATATATTCAACTTTCAAAAAGTTCAGTAGCAGCTCTGTTCTTTTTCATTAAAAAACATGATAGAAGCTTACAACTAGTCATGAACTATTGTGCACTAAATGTCATCACAGTAAAGAATTGCTATTCAATTCTAAAGATTGCAAATTAAATTAATTTGCTAAATCAAATATTAATCTTCACTAAAATTGACCTTTAATGAAGGTATAATAATGTTCACATTTAAAAAGGTGATGAGTGAAAGATGGCATTCATTACTAAGTACAGTCTCTTTGAGACAACAATTATGTACTTTGATTTTTCCAATATGCTAGCTACATTTCAAGCTATAATGAATGACATTCTAAGTAACTTAATTTGAAATAAATAAGTTATAATATACGTTGATGGCATTTTAATCTTTGACAATAATAAAAAGAAGCATTGCAAACTTGTCAAAGAAGTACTAAAAAGGCTTCATGACAATGACCTCTATACTAAGGCTAAGAAATGTGTCTTTGAAAGAGATAGTATAGATTACTTCAGCATGATCATATCTAAAAATCATGTAAAGATAGACTCCAAGAAGGTTACAGAAGTTCTAGAGTGGCTTGTACTAGCTAAAATCAAATAGATACAAGTATTTTTAAATTTTACAAATTTCTATTATAGATTTATCAAAGACTTTGCTAAGATCGCTAAGTCATTCACAACTCTCACTAAGAAGGACTAACTCTAAGTATGAAGTGAGGAGTAATAGAATGCTTTCGAGACATTGAAAAAGGCCTCTACCTCAGCTCTCATCTTACATATACTAGATAACATCAATCCTTTCTATCTTGTAATAGATGCTAGTGATTTTCCAATTGATGCAATGCTATTACAAAAAGATCCTATAGATCAATTGTAGCACTCAGTCACATTCTACTTCAAGTCACTCAATGTGCATGAATGCAACTATGAGATTTACAATAAAGAGTCACTAGCTATTATTTGAGCAATAGAAGAATATTATTATTATTTGAGAGAATATCTAAAAATGTTTGAGATATAATCAGATTATCAAAATCTAATATACTTCAAATCTGCCCAAATATTAACTTAGTGACAAGCAAAATGGTCTTTATAGGTTGCGTGAGTAGCTTGACAAGTGGTATCAGATTGAAAGTAAGTAAGAGAGGTCATAGCAACTCCAACAAGAGATGCGACACTCTAGAGACAGCAAAATGCCTTTTTCAAAGAAATTGTCTACTCATGTCCTCATTTAAGAATATGTCAGTGAGAACGCGTAGACTATAGACTGTCGTGTTAAAAAGCTGAAGTCAATATGGAAGAAAACCTATTCTTCACAGTGTCACTATGATTCTGTTAGTGATGAGTGAGATATAAGCATAGATTATCCTTTGTCTGAAGAAGACAAAAAGCAAAAGGAGGAGGATGAGAAATGCCTGCAGCTGTTCAATAAGAATAAGGACTGAGACATGGACAACTATGACATGTGCTTCTCTGTAGGCCAAGTCAGTTGTCCATGGCCAGAGAGAGATGGTGATCTGACCTTGGTTAGTGCATTTACTATGAATTTGAATATTGAAGTGAACTAATATGCTAACTTTCAAAGTGAAAATGCCTTCAATATAACATCGTTAGCTGTACTAGCATATGATGCAATTCTATCATTCTCAGGATCAGTGGCTTGGCCAATCATCAGAGCTAACTCACAGTCAATGCAATATCTCTCCACCTCATTGAGAAGGTTGGAATCACTTCCCATGTCGAGACAGCTCAATACACCAGCAGTTATACTGTTGTTGTCAGTCTCACAGCTGGTCTCTACATCATGACCCATATTCTCATCATAGCAATAGTAGGTCATCTTATTATGGTCAATATTGCAATCAGAGTATGTCTTTCAGTTCAAGATTGTCTTCTCATACTCATCCATCTCATCTAGATTATAAAATGCCTACTCATAGGTGCTCTCCTCATGCTTAAGGTCCTTCTTTCATCATTGATTTCTGCTGCATAAATATGTTTCTCATGACATAACACCTACTTCCTCTGGAGCTAGTAGGTCAAAAATACTTATAAAAGGTATTTGAGTGCTAGAGCCCTTCAAGAAAGGAGGGATTATGCAGCTTTTCAATGCACCTCGACCTCGCATAGACTATGGCTAATTAGACCAGCATAGTGTTACCGTCTGCCAGCCTAACAAGACTAAATGCGCCTACTATGCTGAGCTTGCAATAAAAATGTAAATAGCGCTATTGTTTCTCTATAGGGAAGTGGCTCTTCAGAAGGTCTATGAGGGCCCATGGGCTCAGCTGGCAGAGAGGGATGATGTATGGCCATCAAACAGCCAGTAGCCTCGTGCCTGCTGTCAAAGATTGTTTTCACCACTGCATGCCGATGCTTTCCACCTTGACACGCGTCCTCGCTGTCTTCTGCAGCACCGTCACTGTCTATTCCACTCATCCTGCTCATTCCACCTTTCTCTCATCTGTTTTTTGTGATTCTAGTACTTTTAAAGAGCTGTCATTCTTCTTTTTCATGCTATGTATGTTAATTTCTTTCATTGCTACTACATAATGCTATTATTGCATCTTTTGCCTCTGGTATGAAAATTTTGTGCTTCAAGTGCCCAACCAGTTTCGATGGAGCAAGCAC
>JANHOG010000560.1:0-14383 GCA_027627325.1 Phlebia brevispora
GTAGGAGTATACCATTGTGAGTCATTGATCTCCCTATGGGATCGCATCATGGATATCTGACTGGTCCCAGACTATATTTACCATTGCCTAGGTTTTGTCGATATTAGTCGATATACTGCTCTTTGCTTTGCTGCATTCAGGATGCCCATTACGCCACCCCAGGCGCATCCTGCGTCAACTTGATGCGTACCGTCCAAGAAACAAGCCTCTCGCATAAAGGGCGAATTACGAGAGCTACACGATGAGAAATTGTAATGATTGGAACTACAAGCAAGTATGATGCAAGTCGAAGTGTGAGTACAGCCGGCTGTTTTGCCATACGCACTCCGCGTCGGGCGGACTCGCAATCTTCTAGGACGCACTGGTGACAGACCCAAAGCCGTGATGTTATCCTCGGTCTCTAGACATGAGATCCTCTTATAGAATATATTAACCGCACGTTCTATAGTATTGAATGGTCCGCTGTGTGTAACCACTCCGCTTCAAGTTCCAGATGAGTGGTCGGAGCTGCCCGAGCGCGGAGCTCTTGCATAACTGCACATCAGCACGTGGCCGCCACCAAGTGGAAGAGTAGTCCGCGAAAATCCTGTCACAGTACGCGTAGACCGCGCATAACACCATCATCTCCTATATATCTCTTCGCGTGTGGCTAGTATGGGCAACCACGAACGCTAGGATGCTGTAGTCTAGGGCACTTAGCGGGCTGTGCAGCTTAAAGTTTTGATGTAGTGGCTAGTTACACGCTCAGGGGTCTTTCATCAGGCGCCAAGCTTCCTTGTACGACGACCTCGAAGACATGCACTACTCCTAAGCCTTGTGGTTTACTCTCGCCCTCTATGGATCTAATCAACCAAATCCGCAAGAATAAGGGCTTGGATACCGTCTTCGAAGGCGATGCTGAAGTATCCAATCGTACCTTGACAGAATGTGTCGAAGACCTCTGTGAATTGTATGCCAAACAGCTCTGCCTACTGAACGCGCCGTGCTCACTTCACCAATCCGCAGTGTTAGCGATGAACTGTATTCTAAGGAAACACACTTCGTTCTGGAACTGATACAGAACGCGGACGACAATACTTACCCGAAGGGATCAAGTCCCATGCTTGCTCTGGAGTTGAAGGGCTCTTTGCTGTCAGTTCGTTGCAACGAAGTTGGCTTCGACGAAAGCAATGTTCGAGCAATTTGTTCGATTCGGAAAAGTACGAAGAAGGATGTATCGCGGTACATAGGCGAGTACTCTAAGTGTCTAGTACTAATTGCTGACCGTTGATCTACGTTTGTAGGCGAGAAGGGCATAGGTAGCTCATTCGCCCACTATTTATACCCCTGCTGACCGCTCTTTTCAGGTTTTAAGTCGGTTTTCAAGGTTGCGAACATCGTACGGATTATTTCTGGTCCGTACAGCTTCATGTTCGATAAGAACAAGACGCTTGGAATGGTCGCGCCAATCTGGTTCGATAATCATCGCGATACACAAGGCTGGACAGTCATAGAGCTCCAGTTACTCTTCCATTATACACGCAACTCCTTCATTGCGCGTCACCTAAGCGATGTCCGGCCTTCACTCCTGTTGTTTCTGCGTAAGCTGCGTAGTATGCAAATCAAGGTTGACGGCAAAACCACGTTGCTGGAGAAGACTGCCGTTGACGGAGTTACACGTCTGCGAGTGTCGTCAGACCAAGCGCCGACGACTACGTCAGAATACATCGTCCTTGAACATATAGCGTCGACTTATACAGATGAAGAAAAGCGGAAAGGTATTCAGACCAGTACGATCACATTAGCATTTCCTATCACGGAATCTGGTGAACCTACTGAACGCTACGAGGAGGTTTACGCCTTTCTTCCGCTCAGAGACTATGGGTTTCAGGTGAGAATTTACCTACCGTCAGGGTTCGCTTCTTACAGCCATATCAGTTCATTATCCAAGCCGATTTCTTGACCCCTGGTCATAGGGAAAGTGTTGCCACCAATCTTCAATGGAACAGAAGACTTCGTGATGCGATTCCCCGGGCGATACTCCGTGCAGTCAGAATCTTTCTGCGGCGAGACGCACTTAAATACACTTGGATACGGTATCTTCAGCACCGTATCACTGATCCATTCTTCATCCGAGTCTACAACGGTGTAATCCCTCTGCTTAAGAAGGAGCCGGTTCTATTTTGCCGAAATCATGTCCTACATTGCCCCACCGTCATGCTCATTCTGCCTCCGGACTATCAAGACGAGAGTGGGGAACCTTTGGTCGACGCCAGGTACCTCCTGGACAAGCACTACCTCGCACCTGAGTACAATGTGGCGAAGGATAGGCTTCTTCTGGAGGAGTTGGGAGTAGCGGAAATGACTGGTGATGACTTCGTGCACGGTCTCCTCGCGCTCCAATCTGATCAATCCCTCTACGCGAAAAGCGAGGCTTGGTGGAACAAAACTTCAGCTGTGTTGGGTCGTATGCTGCCCAAGCTGCGTAAGGGCGGTTTCCTCCAGGAACTCAAGATAGTGCCGCTCGCGGATGGGTCTTGGGCCTCCATTGCAGATGGCGAGTTTTTCTTCGACTCTGCTGTCGGTGATGCTCCTCACGACATCGACATGAGGCTTGTCAAACCCCTGGATCCGCGTTCCGCACGGTGCCGATTCTTACAGGATTTAGGTGTCAAAGATGCGAACTTCGAGGCGATTGCGAATAAGATCGTACAACGTCATTCTCAAGAAGCCAAGATGCTCGCTGGCGCGGCTATCCTTTCGCACGCCCTCTTTCTATTCCGACATCGTTTCGAGATCACCAACTGCGATCATACGCAAATCTCAGTAGTTACAACTGAGAATCGTATCATGCTCGCCTCTGAAGTATACATGGACCATGCTAAATATTCGTGCCCGCCTCTCAGCAAATGTCTTGCCGCCCATGGTGCCCATTTTCTTCACCCCCAATACGACAACCTGCTTGCGACGAACTCTGAGGAAGAGCGGCAGAACTGGAAAGATTGGCTCCACAGAACGTTGCATATTAGCATCGCACCGAAATTCTTCGAGGCTGGGTTGTCTCCGGAATTCCGTCAGTTCGTGCACAATGCCGAAACCGCTAACCTCCTCTTGTTGACGAAGGAGTATGCTGAGGACATCATACCTCGTCTGAAGGATCACCCTCTTGCTTTGCAGGAACTCTCCTCTGCGCAAGTGGTCACGGTGCGTGGTGCTCGACAACCTCTTAACACCACATACATCGCTCGCGGGCCTCTTGCAGCAGCTGCTTTCAGCCATCTCCCCTTCCTTCCCATCTCCGACCCAGAGGACTCTGGCTGGGATTGTTTGGGTGCATTCGGCGTCTCTTGCCGCATTGACGGTAATCACTACTTGAAGGAACTCATTCGTCTCAGTGAGCAGCATGTGACGCCGCACGCAGTACCCGACCCGCTTGATAATAGCGAAGTCTTATTGCGTGCGAAGGAGTGTTATAAACAGCTGGAAGCACGATGTTATGTCGAGAACATGGAGGACACTATCAAGTAAGTGTAGTGCTAAATCGCTGCATAGAGCACAACTCTGATTTCCAGATAGACGTTCTTTCCAAGAGAAGACTCTAATTTACATCCCCGGAATACCAGGCCAAACGCATGGGAGGTGGATTAAACAAGACGCGGACATATACTGGGATGCTCCCCTCTCAATAAGCTGCAGCGCGATCCTGAACAGATCGTACAGCGAGTACAAGACATTCTTCTGTGACCAGTTACACATCCAACACGCGCCTACAGATATCGTTCTGTCTGAACTAGAGTCTGTCTGTCGCCAACTATCGGGCGCGCCGTTGGTGCGGGAATCTATGCCTCATCTGCACGTCCACGGACTTCTATTTGACCTTTCAAGTGACGTGACGACTTCGCCGGAAACATTCCGGAGATGGCTCCCTCGTCTGGAGCGCGTATCTTTCATCCCTACGGACACAGTATCGGGCTCTCTTGAACTCAGAGGTTTGGAAGACAATGTATTCCTTCCGGATCAGAACGGCGAGCTCGCAAGACTATTCAGAGGACATGTTCCTCTCGTGAATATCCCTGCGTCGCACTCTCCGATCACCATATCGATTCTGCGCGGTCTGTTCAGTTTCGAATCCCTGCGGAGAGTCCAACCCTTGGAAACCGCCGTTCGACGACAATTGGAACTGCCTGACCCCTCGAAGTGGTATCCTAACGCCTATTTCACTGCTCGGTACCGCTCCAAAGTGTCCGAGTTGGTCCAGTAAGCCTCGTTCTCAGACATGACCGGCCTGTGCTTACCATGCAATCAGCTTGATAGGAACTACCAGTGACAGCGCTGCCTCAGCTGCAATGTCCAACCTGCTCGAGAAGTTGAAGAACGTTTCTGTTCACAATCTTCCAGATCGCATGATCATGCATTCTTACACTGTGAACGATGTCACTCGTACAATTGCTCGCCCGCTCGGAGTTGAACTGTCTCCAGGCTCCATGGATATTTTCATCGGCACAGGATGTTCTCCGGCACGCCAGGATAGCTTGCTTTCCTTGGAACTGAATAGGTATTTTCCTGAGATTTCCCGCAGCGACTTGTATCTTGTCTTCAATCAGTCCCCTGGCGTCGTGCAGACGCTTTATCCGGCACCGGGTCTGGAGGATGACGAGTTGGTGGTGGTGAGTTCAGCGAGGTGCTGGGCCTTCTCACAAGTCCAGAGGCTGCTTAGCTCCTTCAATACTCGGCTACAGTGCTGACTCTCATCGAAATTGTAGACTCCTGACTCGTCGTCGTGGCAGCCAGGCATCGACGACCTTCCACCAGCATATTCGAGTCCTCCATCTTCGTTCAACCAGGATCCACGAAGTTTCAACGGGTCTCCTGACTGGTCTCCGGGGTCCGAAACCGCATCTTTTGATTCTGATCAGGGCCATCCACCCAGGAGTATGCCCTTTAACTCCTTCAGAGCCGTTCCAAACGGACAAGGTAAGTACCGTTGCTTGTTGGGTGGAGAGAAATATGCGACCGCAGCTGTCTGACCGACTTTGATCGTAGTAGGATTCAATACGCACTCAATGGTTGTCCCTTTCCCTCCTAAGGAAAACCAGGAGCGTGCAGGCATCCAAGGCGAAATAACTGTAAGTGGCTCATGGAATCTGCACGACTCGCACACGGACTAATCGGCCGTGTACAAGGTATGGGAGTTTCTCAGAACCCGGCTTCCAAACTTCAACGAGAGCAATTGGACGAGCGATCTGCGAATTTACGCGAACCTTCCCCCTTTCGGAGAACTTGCCGCCGCAGACTTTCGCTACGCTGACAAAACCGGCGTACTCACTTTTTATCTTTTCGGGCAAGAAACCAAAGATGCCTGGCACGGTCGCTGGCCCACGTATTTCCTAGAAGTGAAGGCGACTGCAGGACCACGGTCGGATGCATTCCATCTCAGTGCGTCACAGTTATTCCATGTGAGTTCTCTGCCTTCGAGTAATGTTCCGAAGAAGCATTACCTGACACATCATGATACAACCACGCTCCATTTGAAAAAAAAAACAGATGCAAGATATGGCAGAACTGGACAGGGATCATTTTACCTCCCCTCCTCCGTTCGTATACGTCCTCGTACGGGTGGCGCACGCATTCGATCAAGCGCCCGTCATCGATTTCTATCCGAACCCGTGGCGCATGGTGCGCGAAGGGTATGTGACTTTTGTCTCGGAGATTGGGATGTCAACGCAGATGGCGGGAATAAGCATACCGTAGGGTCTGTTAGGGCAGAGCGCTTGATGTGGGGGCGAGCATGAAGTTCGAAATACCAGTCGAAACGCTGTACGCATTGGTAGATAAAGCTTTGTCATGAATGCTGGGAGTGCAGAAGACCAGTACTAGACACGCTACTACGCCGAGATGTATGCAGAAGTTGGAGAATTAGAAGTACTCCGTGCGTGTCTAGAGCGGCGCGAGGAACGAGCGCCTCCTAGAGAAAGATCTACGTGCCAGAGGGTGAGCGAAGCGCCATTCGCTCTCCTCTGCACTCCCAGCACTCGGCTCAGAGTTTAGTAACGTCTCCTTTATTTTTACAACGCTACAAGTACATCTCGTTCCATAACTGTCCTACTCGAATAAACATCCGCAGTCATGCCTCGAATCGAGCTCAATCCCAACCTCATGCAAACCCCGGATTTCTCCGGTCAACTCTATCAGACGACAAGGAACCACCTCATCGAGGCCGGCCTTTCACAGCAAGAAGCCATCGACCGGCTAAAAAGCTGATTGGACAGCCCCAGAGAGGAACTCTGATAACAGCGTGGAATGCGCAAGAGGCAGCGGACGCCGCGGAACGCCAACGCGTCGCCGACGAACAGGCCCAGGCCTTAGCCGCCCAGAAAGAAGCTGAAGATGCAGCCCGCAAAGAACACGAAAAGAAACGTCCCCATTGGCCACCTGCGGAGCTCGACGCAGGCATTGGAGACGTATCCGATTCCGATGCTTGCATCTCGACTTGGGCTATGGAACGCTTACTAAACCTTAAATTAGTGCCCCTGTGGTATTTCAGTCACGAAGGAGTGCAAGAAGCAAAGAACGAGGCGATGTCAGCGCAAGCCTTCGATCATGACACTTTCTCTCTCACGAGGATTGGAGGAAACATCGGAGTACGCCCAGTAACCTCAGGACGTCCCTCGAAGAACGCCAAATGCGATAAGGATCTCTCCCTCACGGAGTTCGTCGAATGCTACCGCCCGTTCCTCCGGGCCATCTCTAAAGCCGGCTGGGGCGAAACGCAAGTCAAGATGCACATAGAATTTCTTCAGCAACTCCTTTTCCACCCCATGCGAGAACGCGTTCCTTACGAATGCACCCATGCCGCCATTATGCTATACCTCGAAGAAGCGCGCGCGGAATGGCATTTCAACGTTACGGAAAACCACAGGTTGCTTAACCTGAGTCTCATCAACACCGACAAGCTAGACCGTTGCCTTATCCGAGTGAAAGACAATCGAGATAGCCTCCACAGTCGCCGTAAGTCCTGCCTACCTCTGACCAGACCTCCACAACTCATCCCTTCTCCACGATATTATCCTCGAATCCTTTGTCGGCCCGCGTCACTTCTTTTGCGAAACATCCACATGCGTCGCGTTTTCCTACGTTCACAAACCTGCGTAACTCCGCGTATACCGCGTCAATTGCGTCGCCCGCGTTTATAATGTCATCTCGTTTGCGTCCACATGCGTTTCTCAATGTCCTTCGTGCGCACCACTTTACGTGCGTTTGTCTCGCGATACCCCACTCGATGCCGCCGCGACATCACGGCACTGCCCATCATGCCGGTCACAGTGCGAGCGGAATCCATTCTACGGTCCGCCGCTATCGACACCGTACCATCACGGAACACAGCACGCAGGGATAGTGCAGGCCCCTCGCGATTGCGTCCCTCGCACTCTCGCAGGCGATCGCAGTCGCCACGGCCGCGAAACAATCGCGAGACACGTCCCCGCAGTCCGGCGGGGCCTCGCTCCTTTCGCCGCGCAGTTTGCGCCATCTGCCTCAGCCGCGAACCCCACGACTTCCTCAAGTGCGACGCGCGCAAACGATGGGATGGCAAACCAGTGCGTTGCCGCCGAACGGACCGCGGAAAAATTGTCAATTCCCTCAACCGCGAAATCTGCACAGACTGGCAACGCGAAGGCGGATGCGCATCCCACAGCTCGTCTCACATTCATGAATGCTCCGGGTGCGGCGCGCACGACCACGGAGCTTCGTCTTGCCGTTACGCGGAGGAAGATTAATCCAATAACTCCCTTACGAGCAGATGCTTGGGAGGATCTTCTGCAGGCGGCTGGCCTACTCCCCGAGTTCAAAGAAATCCCGAACGGCATCCGCCACGGTTTCAACGTCGGCATACCTCCTATCAGTACAACCAGAGCCCCTTTTAATAGCACCACCCTTACCAAACTTTCATCCTATTACATTCCCATAATCACCCACGAATTCGAGAGTGGTAGATACATAGGTCCCTTTAATCGTACCCTACTTGAAGATATTATTGGTCCGTTTCAAACCTCTCCGCTTTCACTCGTTCCGAAACCGCACAAACCTAATGCATACAGACTCGTACAAAACTACTCCTTTCCACGCACACCCGTTGGCGATTATCTCTCAATTAATTCACACATTGACTCATCTGACTACCCATGCACGTGGGGAACCTTTGCAGCATTATCCAACCTGATTTGGCACCTACCTCCGCACTCGCAAGCCTGCGTGCGAGACGTGAAAGAAGCTTATCGCACGGTTCCGCTCCACCACTCTCAGTGGCCGGGAACAGTTGTCCGCCTCGGTCTCCGAGATGAAGATGAATTCGCCATCGACCCAAACGCTTGCTTCGGAGTTTCGTCCAATGCAGGAGCATACGGTTTTCTTGGCGACGGAATTTGCGAAATTTTGCGGTCCAAAGGAATTGGGCCGGTTATGAAATGGGTAGACGACCACATTTTCATTCGCATTCCTCGCTCGCACCTGGTCGAATTCAACCGACTGCGCAGTTCTTGGCACGCTAATATCTCAGCGCATGGCGGCAAGCGGCAAGAAGGCGGTCGTATTTGGTATAGCGGTGGCCTCATGCCAAACGGCCTCCCTCTCGAGTTCGTAGAAAACATGCGTTTCCCACTCGGCGACCTCTCTGAGCGTTCCGCTCGTTCGACAGCAGACGCTCGTTACGGCTACAACACGGACGACATTGACTGGATATCGAACTTACTCGGAATTCCCTGGCAGCTCGATAAAGACCTCGATTGGAACTCGACAGTATTGTACACAGGTTTCCTATGGGATCTCGACCGGAAACAAGTTTCGCTGAGCCCAGAGAAGCGCAACAAATATTGCGCGGCAATCGACCAGTGGCTGGGGTCCCGACTACACAACAAGCCAGATGCGGAAAAGTTATATGGCAAGCTCTTGCACGCCTCTCAGGTGCTGCGCAGCGGTCGCGCTTTCCTCACTTCACTCGAAGCTTTCCTGGGATCCTTTCATGGATCCTCTTTTGCGCTCCACTCTCCCCCTCGAAGCACCCCGGACGACCTGCTCTGGTGGCGCGACCGACTCAAACGCGACGATCTTTGGCGCCGCGTTCCCGGACCCAACAACGTACGAGAAATCCATGCCTTCTCGGACGCGAGCTCAGGAGTGGGAGTGGGAATTTGCATTCGAGACCGCTGGAGAGCTTGGTCGCTTCGGCCGGGATGGCAGGGAGAACGGAGGGACATCGCATGGGCAGAAGCGGTCGGTTTCGAATTGCTCGTTCGAACCATCTTACGCATTGGTGGACACAGTTCCCATTTTCGCGTATACGGAGACAACCAGGGCGTTATCGAAGGGTGGGCAAACGGGCGCAGCCGCAACCCCGCTGTCAACCTCATTTTCCGCAGAATCCACAGCCTCCTTGAGCTTCATGACATCGAAGTCACCCTCTCGTACGTCCCCAGCGCCCGCAATCCAGCAGACAGCCCATCTAGAGGACGTTTTCCTCCAGACCGATTTCTTCTCCCAGCGATCGACACCCCTGACGAGCTCCACCCTTTCCTCGAACTCGTCATCTCCAGCCGACCGTCTAACTCTGCAAGTCGCCACTTCGGCTGCGCTCTCCCGAAGCCAGCCCCAGTACCACATCGACTCACTTCTCACCTCCAATATCTCGACCACCAACGAGCTCGAGAAGATTTCGTCATCTCCGTCGGCAACTGCGATACCGAACCAGACCTCGATGGTGACCCCGCACCGCTCATCGGCGCCATCTCGCCCCTATGAATTCCGCTTCAACCCTGCCTTTCTGCGCCCATCCATCTCGGCAACAGTACATACTCCTTCCTCTTCCAACTTCGTCAACACTCTTCGCCCTCCGTGCCCTGCCGCTGAGCGGCTCGTTAAATGGCGCCCCGCAACCGCTTCCGCTGAACACCGCAACACCTTAAACGAAGATGATATTTCGCTCATCAGCCAAGTCACCTCACGAGCCTGGGCGCCATCCACGGCGTCCTTATACGGCTCAGGTCTCCTCGCATTCCACAGTTTCTGCGACAAGAGGAGCATACGCGAAGCTGATCGAGCGCCGGTAAACAGCGATGTCCTCGCCCTCTTTCTTGCCGCGCTCGCAGGGTCATACGCTAAGTCCACCATCGCCAATTATTACGCGGCAGTGCGAGCGTGGCACATTATTCACCACATTGACTGGAACATCGACCAACTGCAGGTACAGACAATCATTCATGCTTCAGAACGGATGGCACCCGCGGACTCGAGACGCACCGCACGCGAACCATACCTGCTCACAGATTTGGCGCGTGTGTTCTCGAAACTCGACCCCACCCMAMCCCCTCGACGCCGCGGTGCGGTCGTGCTCGGCCATCCTTCTGTTCGGAGTAGCGCGCAGCGGCGAATTCACAGTCAAAGTAGAGAAGAAATTCAGCCCCGCTACTCACATCACTCGCAGCCATGTCCGGGAGCTGACAGACCGTCACGGCAACCGTTCCATAGTACTGCATCCTCCCGTCACCAAAGTCAATCAGGTCTCGGGCGAAGACATTAGCGTGGCGGCTCAATCCGGCCCTGTCGACCCAGTCGGAGAACTGCTAAACCATCTCCACGTCAACAACCCGTCAGCGGATGAACACCTCTTTAGTCATACCAAGTATCCCACACGGCCCACACGTAACACCGGTACTCCGCGTCGAGCACCACTCACGAAAGCAGCTTTCGAAGCCCGAATTCGTGCAGCAGCAGCTGATGCCAAAGCCCCGCGCCCTTCCGGCCACTCCTTTCGCATTGGTGGCACGCTGGAATACCTACTGCGAGGTGTATCCTTCGAGACGGTAAAAAACGTTAGGCCGATGGAGAAGCGAGGCCTTCCTACAATACTTGCGGCGTCATGCCCAAGTATTAGCGATCCACCTGCAAGACCGCCCTGGCCTGCAGGACGAGCTAATGCGCCTTACGTTGCGCGACAATGTCATTCTGCCGCCCGCCGTTGCGACTACCGGTACGTACCATCCCTCTTCCTCCTAGCTTTCGGGTATCTCTGTTCGGCGATGCGTCGTCACAGGGACTCCTAGTCCTTTGSSSMATCGCACGCTCACCGATCCCCGGTTCACAGGCTAGCTGCGCCCTGCGTCAGGAGGCCCCGCTGGTGGGGTCCTTCACCCGCAACTTTCATTCAACCTTCCATTCCTTCAATCTGTCACCTGTTTGCGTCTGTTCGCTTTCGAGATCCCTAATTGCTTCGTCCGATCGCTCGCTATGTACGTTCTTGTCGTTTCCGGCCACTTGTACTTACTGCTGTTGCTATTGTCGTTGCACTCAGTGCTATGTACTGCTCGCTAACCAAACGTCTGAGCTCGTAGATTGTATATTGTTAATAATTCAATTAAAAAAACTCCATATTGAGCAATATGAATAATAAATAAATTAGAAACTCCATATTGAGCAATACAAATAATGTTATTATTTGATAATATGGCATATCGTCCCGTTGACAAATTTAAGGCAATCATGCGAGGTGGCGGCGCTAGCCGCCGACTGAGCTTGGTTGCCGCTGTTTTTCAGCATGTTTACTTAACTTCTACGGCCTGGGTATTGTAACTTTACACAGTGACTCCAACTTTACACACTCAGCGTGCTCATGGGAATTGGCTTGAAGTGCGTAGCTTGCGGAGCAAACTTCAACTAGTACAAAGCTGCAGGCTGGAGAGCTACAACACGTGATTGCGGTGCAGATAGTGCATATATATCCTGATGGTGCCCTCTCCTACTTCATACTCCTCAGAAAGCATGGATCTTTCCCCCGCTTCTATAATGCCCCTCCGAGATGACTTTTACGAAGGTGCGTTTGCGATATCGGGTACTGATTTACAATCTGGAGGAAATATTCCTCACGTACTGATGTCAGTGCCTTGCATTCAGCCCGCTCCCAACTAGCCGATCTCTTCTCCGGTCTGACTACGGAGGCTGAGGCAGAGATTATAGCAGCTGTACCATTTCCTCCACTGATGGAACAGGACTCCAACAGCTCCAACCCGGGCCCCTCCGCACTGTCCGCTGCCTCGCGATATCTCTTAGAACCAGCTGAGGGCGATGCTTGTGAATTGTTAAGTGGAGTGGCATCCGAACAAAACCTGACAGGTGCGCCCGATATACCGATGCATGTACTGGGCAGCTATGTGACGCATCTCGCAGGTTCACAATGGCGAATCATTCCGCAGAAGAGTCAGTGTGGGAGAGACTACGAGGAAGCTCAATGGATAAGGTGTGACCTCGATACCTATATCAGAAGATTAATTGGACTTGCTCATCCTGCTGCACATTTGTTCAGTGTACCAGGACCTCCAATCCCGGAAGATATACTCGTGCAGCCTGACTTCAAGAGGCCAGCAACTGCAACGGTCATCCCGCCTGAACTTCGTGAATTCATTCTTCGGTATTTTATCCACATGCCATGCAGTGACAGCAGCAACTATCGCCCTCAGAAGAACAGAGGTCATGAATGTCGCTACGAGTCGGAGTGTGAGCGTATTTACATTCAGTGCACCAAAGCTGAGTTGGGTAGGCTGGCTCTTGTATGCCGCCGATGGGCTCGCGTGATCCAGCCGGCAATATTCCTGAGGATTCAATTAAACAACAAAACAGCCAAGTCCTTGGCAGCATTGCTAGTAAGCCAGACAACACTTATTGGACAGTATATCACATACATTGACGCCGATTTCGACGGTGCGGAAAACTTGCGCAACCCCTACATCCATCATTTTGGACTGTGTGTGACGAAGCTATCAGGATTGGAGACACCCAATGCTCAGCTGAAGCTGGAAGGCCCCCTGCCGAAGAAATATCAGATGCTGTCTAGTATTCACCCACCGGTCTTGAAAGTCCTCCCGTGTTTTTCTGCTATTATAGGCAAACTGCACCTGAAGGACGTCCACTTCATGACCTTCGCACATCTGGTGCGGCTTGTAAAAGAAATGCCGTCGTTACGTTGGGTCAAATGCCATCAAGCAACATGGGACACACTTGAAGGTGAAGTGATGTATCCGACGTCGTACCTCGCAAGGGATCCCCTATCGCAGGATGTGGGTTATATAATGTACAACTGCACGGACAATGCCGGTGGTACTTGGCTGGGAATTCTTCTTGGGTTGACAAGGGACGATGTGTTGGACCGTTTCGATGCAGGTCTGCTGCGTGTTATCGCAGAAGCTGCGGAGTGCAATCACTCAACTCGCGAGCTGGACAAGATTGGTGAGTGATGATTGCGAACTCTATCATCGTCTGACATTCACGTTCTCCTCCCCGCAGGGTTAGGACGATACTACAGTGAGTCCGGATGCTTCTGGCGTTGTCGTTTGTTCACTCTCGATAGATGTGGGCATCACCGCATTCCTCACGCCCAAGGGAGGCAGTCAGCGCAGAAGAATTAGAGCAATTATATTCCAGGTGTTAGGATGGACGGTCCGAACAGAGATTCTATTCGATTGGCCGAAGATCAACCAGGCACTCGCAAGGTTCAGTGCTCTCGAGGCCGTTCTTTTCGTCCATTTCAACGCCCGCGCCCAGACGCAGTATCTGGAGGACGTCCATCCATTTATGCCTCCTCATATTCTCCCTAGGCTGAAATTCGCCCTTCAAAACGACAGTGACTCATACAGGCAGACTGTACTGGAGGATGGTGAATTTCGCGAGATCGGTACGCACACATTTACTGCACAGTAGACATAGTCGATGGACTCATCAGTTCGCAGGTAAGGCCGTCACGGGATTGCTGGCCTGGGAAGCATTTGCACAGTGAGACCGGTGTCCATTCCATCCTCCTCAGCTCAGGGTCCTCGATCAATGTCGAGCATATGCTCGCCAATCCCGCCTACATAGCTGCTCACTCCCATCCACTGCAAGACTCGACTGCCTGCCAGCCTCCCGCACCGCTTAAGTTTTGCTTCTGCCTCCGAAATAATCGCCACCGCGACATCGATCCTGCGGTCATTTCGCTCTCACCACCATTTCCTGCACTCTTCGTATTCCTTCCCCAGACGAGCTCAATCCATGATACACTTCTCTGCATTCTCGTGCTGGGCACCAAACGCACGCAATCGCTCGCCTGCCCAACACGCTACGATAAGACGCCCTCTATTGCATTGTGTCGCCTTCGGCATGGCACAGCAACGCCGCCCTCAAGCTGAGCGTCATTCTCCTGTACTAACACAAACATAACTATGCATTCCTACGCACCACGCAGCCTCCCCATATCTGTCGATAGACGCCGCAGCTCCAACCACCCTACCTCCCGTTAGGTAACATATATAGCTTTCCTATTTTCGCAAGACGCCGATTCACCGGTTAGCCTCTCGGAGAGGGCCCGCTCGCCCCTCCGTGTGCGCAC
>JANHOG010000561.1:0-14370 GCA_027627325.1 Phlebia brevispora
CGCGCAACAACGTCACCGCTGCTGCTGACCTGCTACTCGCTCAACCCTTCCCTCTCCCGCCTGATCCTGAGCCTAATGCGAACGATAATGCCAATGATCAAGGAGCCGTAGAAGGAGTTGTAGGAGAAGCTGTGACAGCTGAAGGCGAAAACGCAGAAGCTACTCCGACAGAGGGACAAGGAGAAGCGGACGCCGCGCCGGAAGCAAGTGCAGACGCAGGCTCGTCATCCGGACCGAGTGCATCCACAGACATTCCCGCCCCTGCAGCTGAAACAAATCCTCCTCTCCCTGTCGGGAAAACGCCAGAGGAGTGGCGACAAGAGCTGGACTTGTTGCGAGAACCGCTGAAAGACGGATTGGGCAGACGTGCCCTTGCCTTGGTTGACGAACACCCTTCTCTCGTTTTCGATGTGCAGCGTGTATTTGTCGGACCAGCCACCGGCTATCGCGATCAAGCCGTTCGCCTTTTGCTCGACGACATCAAAGCATTCTCCAGCGCAGCGTACGATCACCAGGAGCAGCCAATGTCTGTCAGATGTCGTCTCCTTGCTCTCGTGCTCAACGATCCCACGTCACCTATGTCGTCGATGGCAGAAGAAGAGTCCGCAGCTCTCCTGAAGACCTTGTTGGCGCTCTTACTATCTAATCCCGTAAACGGAGAAACAGGTCATCCCACGGTCCCCAAGTGGTTGGCTTCTCACCTACTGGTCACGGAAGCATTGCTCACGATGAGTGAGGACCCTCCGCTATTGACACTGCCGAAGGAAGGTGAACCCATCCCTGAAGCCAAGGTGGGTCCCAGCAGTAAATATACAGAAGCACGAACCACCGTATTCGAGTTTTGCATGCGTCTACTCGCTATCCCTTCACTGCCTCGCGACGAACTGCTTTCTTCGCTGAGATTATTTGTGCTACTCACCAGGGATCACGCGATCGCTAGTGATTTTGCTCGTCGAGATGGCGTCAGTCTCCTCTTTCGTCTCTTGAAGGGGCCGGAAAACTCTACGAACGCGGTCGGAACGCATCCATACATTGCTATCATTCTACGGCACATCGTCGAGGATCCCGTCACCTTGCACAATGTTATGCAACAAGAGATCAAGCACTTTTTCTCTCTTCCACGAAACCGCCTGATGGACGTGGGTAATTTCGTTCGTAACTGCGGTGCCATGGCCTTGCGCGATGCCAGAACTTTCGTTGAAGTCGTTGCGGAGACTTGCCAACTCTCTCATCCTTACAACTCGATGAAGAACATTAGCTTGAAGGACTCTACCAAAACAAACGCTTCCGTCGGCACGAACGAGGGAAATGAGACCGATATGCAGGTAGATTCTCCCGCCCCAAGTCGCTCAGCTGGCTCAGGCTCGTCAGAGACACTTGATAATTTGGTCCATTTCTTGATTGCCGAGCTCATCAAGTCTGTAAAGGCTGAACATCTTGAATCCTCGAGCTCAGAAGACAAAGGGCACAATCCTGAAGATCAGCATACTTCCCAAGACAATGGCAGCGTGTCGGCCTCCTCTAGTTCGCCTGCTGATTACACATACGCTTGTTTCTTGATGCAATGCCTCACCGAGCTACTCTTCTCGTACGACTCGTGCAAGATCGCCTTCTTGTCGTACTCACCAAAGAAGCGGTTCCATACGCCAGCGAAGGAAACGGGACACAAGCATCGGACTGCTGCATTGCAGTTCCTCATCTCCGAACTTATGTCCTTCGGTACCATAAATCCTACGCCTCCGCCGGAAGCGAAGAGACAGATCTCTCTCTGCAACTGGGCGATGTCCGTGGTTGTGGCACTCTGTGTGGATACTACTCCTGCTCACGACATCAAGGACGTGCCCCCGGATCGTGTTTCCGTCAGAAAGTTCGTATTGGAAGCTATCAATCGTGCAATCAAGGAGCTGCCGACATCCGAGGGAACCGAGGCACACTACAGTCGCCTACTTGCTCTTGCAGATTTATGCTATCGTTTGTTGACTGTGCGGTTCAACACCACGTCTCGCAAGGCGAACGACGAAGTACCCACCCATTTAGCGAAGGTCATGTTAGAGAAGAACTTTGTTGCTACGTTGACAAATGCGCTCGCCGAGGTCGACCCGAACTACCCAAATATCCGTGGCGTCATCACGGGTATCTTGCGACCACTGGAGTATCTGTACGTTTCTGTATCTATGTGATGCTGAATGAACATTGACAATTTCGTATTTTAGTACGAAAATCGCCATCAAGATGAGCAGGGTGTCTGAGAAGCACAAAGACAATTTCGTAGAACCAGAAGAAAGTCTCGACTCAGAGATGTCTGAAGAGGACGAAGACACGGACGACGCGGATCGCGAGGAGACGCCTGACTTATATCGCAACTCGTCTCTTGGGATGTACGTGATCTCCTGATGATGTTCATGTCCATGTTAACGTTCTATCATTAACAGATATGGTGGCGTAAGTTATAGTTTATGAATGAACGTGTACACATGGAATGACACTATTGCAGGAAATGGAAGATGTTCATTATGGACCCGACGACGAAATGGACGAGGACGTCGACGAGGAAGAGGATGCGGAAATGGAGTATGATCACGGGGAGACGGGTAGCGAGGACACGTCTAACACTGACGAGGAGAACGGTCTCGAGGACGATATCGAGAATGACAGTGCTCCGTCCGAAGAAGATTGGCACGATGAAGAAGATGAGGATGAGGACCTCGTTGAGAATGACGAAGAACACGACGACGAGGAAGATGAAGGAGAAGAGGACGAGGAAGACACTGGCAATCCTGAGGTCATGTGGCAGGTGCGTTCTATAACTATGATATTGTGCTTGCCTGCCAACCTGAGTTGCGTTAGGATGTTGCCGTTGGTGAAGGCGAGGACGGCGAAGCTGGCGAAGATCTTGACGGCGATGAAGCTGACGGTATGTCTAACGAGAACTGCCCACTCTCTTACAGCCTACTTATGAAGATATAGAGGATATTCCCATTATCTCTGCGCATCCCGAAGAGGAGGGTGACATGATGTCAGAAGCTGAAGAGTAAGTTGAAGCGTTTCATTTTTCCCCGTATGATTTAACTCTATGTCTGTAGTTATGCGGATGAACTAGGAGTGTTTGTGCCCAATGAAGGACAGGGGCCCCAAGATGTCTTTACACTGGGCGGCTTTGGAAACCCGTTCGATGGGATCCTGGAGGGCAATCAAAGGGACACCACTCAAATGTTCTGGCGTGGAATGGCACGTCCTACGAGGAGACACGGTGCTGGTAAGTGCCATGTTTGCATACTGTGGCGCGTGGAAATCTAATATTGCAAAAGTTGAGGACGACTTGGAAATCTTCGGTGGTCGGTCCAGAGGCGCCCCGACAACTGTACCCGAGGGCTCGGTTCATCCGTTGCTGTTGGATCCGTCTTCCACTGTATCAGGTGTTGGCTCCAGCTCTCGCAGTAGCCGGCGGCCGCCCCGAGCGATTATATCCGGGTTTCCACAGGATTTGCTTCACAGTATTGAGCACGTCATAGGAGAGGGTGCCGTCCAACTCTTCCAGCATATCCTTTCTGGTCGTGGCGGTGGCGAAACCATCAGAATTGATGTCCCTCCCGGTGGTCTCATTCCGCAATTTGGCCGCCACGGACGTGGGGGTATTTCTGCACATATTCGTCTCGAGCGAGCTCCTCGCTCGGGTGAAGTGCGGACTGACGGTCGTGGCTTCGAGCCGCTGCTGACGTTGCAGAGATGGGCTGAAGAAGCGAAAACTATGCATGGCCGATTCGAGCAAAGTCGCGTAGCGAAGCTGACCAACTATGTCGTTGTCGCGCTCCTACCCCCTGCTATAGAGGCGCTGAAGCGCGCAAGGATAGAGGAAGAGAAAGAAGCCGAGCGTCGGAGAGAAGCGAGAGAGAAGGCTGAGGCTGAAGAAGCCGCGAAGCGAGCGGAAGAAGAGAGGCAGAGGGAGAAAGAGAAGGCAGAGGAAGAAGCAAGGCTTGCTGCTGAGGCTGAAGCCGTTGCTTCTCAGCATGCAAATGAAGACGTCGACACCGAGATGGTTGATGCATCTGCAGAGCATGAACCAGTAGCAAGCGGCGAACCAAGCGGTGAATCAGGTGATGAGCCAAGCGATGAACAAATCGCAGGCACGTCAACTGCACCAGAGCGCGTCACAGTCATGATCCATGGAAATCCGGTTGACATTACGGATACCGGAATCGACCCTACTTTCCTGGAAGCACTACCTGATGAGATGCGGGAGGAGGTCTTGAACCAACATATCCGCGATCAGCGTGCAGCTAGGGTAGAGCGACCGGTTGACTCCCAGATCAGCCCTGAATTCTTGGATGCTCTCCCGCCAGAACTTCGGGCTGAGATCATTCAGCAGGAAACTATAGAGCGAGCACGCAGGCATCCTGAAGCCGATGCAGAAGCACAAGTGGCTGGCGTTCCCGCCGATATGGATCCTGCAGATTTCATAGCAAGTCTCGATCCGCAGTTGCGGCAGGTCGTTCTTATGGATTCAGACGATGTGTTCATTCAGAGCTTGCCGCCCCACATGTTGGCAGAAGCTGGTATCTACCGAGAGGCTCAGCAGGCTGCACGTGCAGCCCCTGCCGCTGCCGCTGGTGGTCGAAGGACTCAGCCCCCTCAACCGACACACAAACAACCCGTCACACGTGAAGCTATCCAGCTGCTGGACAAGCATGCGATCGCTGTCCTCGTCAGACTACTGTTTTTCCCACAAGTGCTCAAGAAAAATATATTGTCGAAGGTCTTAGTCAATCTCTCGGAGAATACGCGAACTCGAACGGACATCTTCAATCTGCTTTTAGGCATCTTGCAGGACGGCACAGGGGATCTTTCATCCATCGACAAGAGCTTTGCCCAGATTTCCTTCCGTTCCAAACCGTCCGCTCAATCTATACCCAAACCAGCGAGCAAGGTGTCTCTCCCACAGCCCGAGGTTGTTCCAGAGCTTGTCGCGCAACGTTGCTTAGATGCCTTGGCCTACATCACGGGCGCGAATGAGGCCTCGTCAGTCTTCTTCCTAACAGAACAGGAACTTCCTGCTGGTTTACGGCGTGCCCCGTCCAAGAAGGGCAAAGGCAAGGAAAAGCAGGCTCCACAAACCTATTACCCCATAGTACTTCTCTTAGCGCAACTTGATCGGCAATCCCTCCTGCGAACACCGTCTTTGATGGAAGCCATCGTTCAGCTGCTGGCCTTGGTAACTAGACCGTTGGCAAGCCTCAAGGACAACAAAAAGAAGGACATTACCGCTGACGATACTGCTATATCAAGTGCACAAGCAGCTTCGAGTGCGCCTCAGGGCGTAACTAACACCCCTACTAGTTCCGCAGGTGCGTCCGGTGGGTGAGCTTGATTATACAGATATTACTTAACTCATACCTATACAGCACCGGCGCCGGCGCCAGCTCCCACTACACCTGCAGCTACAGCAACTACTGCGAATGCTCCAGAAGGAACAACAACTTCGCAGGCTCCGGCCGCTGAAGAAAAGGTCTTGCTTGCTCATCCTCCGGTTATTCCTCAGCCGATCTTACGTCTTGTCGTGAACATCCTGACTACTGGCGAATGCTCAGGTCGAACGTTTTCCCACACGCTCGCCCTCATCCAACATTTGTCTTTTATTCCGGGCGCTCGGGACGAAATATCTCGAGAATTATGCGCAAGGGCTCAAGAATTTGGTCACCAACTACATCAGGCGCTAGACGAACTGGCTACTGCCTTGCGCGAAGCTCGAGCCGACGATGTAGCGATCTCCGTAGCATCCAAGTTCTCGCCCGCCTCATCCGACCAAGCAAAGCTGCTGAGACTGCTGAAGACCATTGACTACATGCACTCGCCAAAATCTCTCAATACTTCCGAGGCTTCGAACGAGGACGTGGAGCGGGTTCAGAACATCTACGAGAGCTTCCGCTTTACGGCCCTCTGGCGTCGCTTAGGAGACTGCCTGGCGATAATCGAGGAACAACCAGAGCTCGAGCATATCGCCACAGTCTTGCTACCCCTCATCGAGTCTCTGATGGTCGTTTGCAAGTACGTGGGTCCGAAGACCGCAAGTTCCGCCGCATCTCGGACTATCAGAGCATCAATGTCGCCGAAATCGCCTACTACGGGTCGGGAATCCATGGAGGATCTGTTTGTGACATTCACAGAGGCGCATAGGAAGGTTCTAAACCTCATGGTGAGAAACAACCCATCCTTGATGAGTGGCTCGTTCTCTCTGCTTGTCAACAACCCCCGCGTCTTGGACTTCGACAACAAGCGCAACTATTTCAATCAACAGTTGCACCGTCGTCCACACACGCGTGAACATTATGGTACATTGCAGTTGAATGTGCGTCGGCAACGGGTGTTCGAGGACAGTTTCCAGGTCCTGCAACGGAAGACTGGAGAACAGATCAAGTATGGCAAATTGAGTGTTCGCTTCTACGAGGAAGAGGGTGTAGATGCCGGCGGTGTCACTCGAGAGTGGTTCCAAATCCTCGCACGACAGATGTTCGATCCCAACTACTGTTTGTTCCAGCCATGTGCGGCGGACAGGTTGACCTATCAGCCGAACAAGGCCTCCGCCATCAACCCAGAGCATTTGTCGTTCTTCAAATTCGTCGGGCGAATCATTGGAAAAGCTATCTTCGATGGGCGCCTTCTTGATGCATACTTTGCGCGCAGCCTATACCGGCAGATCCTTGGCAAGCCAGTTGACTATCGAGACGTTGAATGGGTTGATCCCGAGTACTATAAATCACTCTGCTGGATTTTGGAGAACGACCCTAGCGCATTGGAGCTCACTTTCAGCGTTGAGGCGGATGAGGTATGTACTAACGTTGTATTTGCTGTGACCTCTGCTGACCCCTTTCTAGTTCGGAGTTAACCAGATCATCGAATTGAAGGAGGGTGGTGCATCACTTCCTGTCACTCAAGAGAATAAACGGGAGTTCGTTCAGCTCTCTGCGCAGTATCGGCTCTACTCGTCTATTAAAGACCAGATCGAAGCCCTGTTGACTGGCTTCTATGAGATCATTCCCAAAGATCTGATCACCATCGTACGTTCCTACGCAGTAGGCAGAGTGTCAAGCACGAACTGATTCGGTCATTCACAGTTCGACGAGAAAGAGCTGGAGCTACTCATCTCCGGCACTCCTGATATTGACGTAGACGAGTGGCGGAGTGCTACAGAGTACAACGGTTACACGAGTTCAGATCCGGTGATCGTATGGTTCTGGAGAGCTTTGAAGTCATTCAACCGCGAAGAACGGGCGAAAGTTCTCAGTTTCGCGACAGGAACGTCCCGCGTACCTCTGGGCGGATTTGTCGATCTTCAAGGCGTACAAGGCGTTCAGAGATTCTCAATTCATCGTGCATACGGAGATCCCGATAGGCTTCCACAGGCGCACACTTGTGAGTAATATTACCCCCCTAGCAGCTCATCCTGACTCTGATCTACTTGTTGTCGTAGGCTTCAACCAGATTGACCTGCCACAGTATTCTTCATACGAGATGCTTCGACAGCAGCTGCTCCTTGCGATCCACGAGGGTGGCGAAGGTTTCGGGTTTGCTTAATCAAGCATGGGACTATCGACACGCACATTCCATCCAGTATCATGTAGTAGAGCATTATATCAATGTACATACACCACGCATTAGTTTATTCTCGTTATCTCGATCTAACTGTACAATCTATCCTGAGGACGCGACATAGCTCCAGCCAATGAGAATCATACCGCAGCGCGTCGGCAACCACACGAGCCGTTTCCGGTCTCGTTATGTCGCGCGCCCACACTGATGTGGCGCCCCTGTCTTGAAACAGCGGGCGGTAAACCGGGCATGCCACTGATGCCAGTCACGGTTCTACGTTCTTGTCTTCTCCAAGTCTCTCAGTTAACCCATCATGCGAGCTTTCGTGATCAAGAAATACGCACATCCTTCCAAGATTGAACTTGAGCGAGCTGCTCCAGAACCACAACCTCGTCCAGACCAAGTGCTCATAGACGTTTACAGTGCCGGATTGAATTTCTTTGATGTCAGCGTTTGCACTTCATATCCGCTAGCCTGCCACCAAATATGATCGTCTATGCAGATACTCCAAGCACAGGGCAAATATCAGAACCAGCCTCCCTTCCCATTTGTAGGTGCTCTTTTACACGAAGTGAGATCGATTTCGTAACCCTTCATATGCACGCTCTACGCACTGTAGATTCTGGGATCAGAATTTGCAGGGAGAATCGCAGCGGACTCGCCCATTCCTCCTGGATGTCCTTTCAAGCCAGGTGACAGGGTGTTTGGAACCTCACAAGGCGCATACGCAGACAAGCTCGCAGGGGATTGGCGACACCTTCAGCCCCTACCGAGCAACATGACATTCGACCAAGGTGCTGGTGAGACCACAAAAGCGCATGTTTAGTCGCACACAAGATAATGAGTTCTATTGTGTAGGTCTACACATAACTTGGCCTACTAGTTACGAGGCACTCGTTGGCCGTGCGAACTTGAAGCCTGGTGAGTACACAGTTTACTAGTGTCGTTTCTGGCAATCTAATGTTCCAATGTCGAAAGGGGAATGGGTCCTCGTGACGGCCGCTGCTGGCGGGGTTGGCATTGCAGCGGTACAGCTTGCGAAGGGTAAGTTGCTGCTCTGCCTGATTTCATCTATATGATTTTCAACGCATTGCTTGGCATCCTCACCAGCACTCGGCGCGAAAGTCATTGCTGCAGCAAGCTCGCAAGAGAAACTGGACGTTGCAAAGCAGTACGGGGGCGCAGACTATGTAGTCAACTATTCCATACCAGAGTGGCAGAAGGAAGTTATGAAGATTACGGCTGGTAAAGGCGTTGATGTCGTATACGATCCCGTCGGTATGATCAGAGGTGAGTGAACTAGACATCTGATCAGCTTCATCTCACATGCCTTCCTAGATTGCTTAAAGTGCATAGCGTGGAAGGGGCGAGCGATCGTCGTGGGCTTTGCAGGAGGGGAAATTGAGAAGGTGCAAAATCTCCAAGTGCTGAAACCGTTCGCGATTGCTCATGTCTTCGAACCAGCTGTCCCTCAATCTCGTCTTGTTGAAGAATATATCCATCGTCGGAATTCATTGGGGGGCATATACCTGTGAATTTTACGGCTGCAAATATGCTCGTCACTTTGTATTCTGACAAAGCTACTGCAGATAAAGAGCCTCAACATATTCCTTCCGTGTGGAAAGGAATACTTGAGTGAGCTAGTCACTATCTTCCGCATGGTCTGCACTGACATCTTATTCTCAGCCTGCTGTCTTCAGGGCGTGTTCAGCCGGTAATCTATTCGGATGTCTACCCGTTAGAGAACCTCACGGACGGCTTACGAGCCCTTGAGACCCGGAAGACGTGGGGGAAGGCCATTGTGCGCATAAGACAACCAGAGGAGAACGAGAAGGTTTCAGCGAAGTTGTGATCTAGCTGTACTTCTTGTTGTTGCAAGGGTTGAACTACAATTGCTGTTACTACTAGTGTATATTAGCTTTCTGGACTTGCAACAGACTGTGAGCAACTTGGTCGATTCAAGCTTGCCATTCCGATGACGAGGAGTCTATCGCAAGCAAATAATCAGAGCAACTTGGCGCAGGGGTTAGCGCGCGGGGCCCATAACCCCGAGGTCCCTGGATCGATACCAGGAGTTGCTATGTTGAAGTGATACTTTTTTTTTTGGCTCACCTTTTACATCTCACGTACATAGACTGCAGTGGACACATCGCAGTGGATCATTGAACGCTCAGAGCCAAAAAAAAATCAAGTCGACGATTGTTGCAAGCTGCTAGGATAACATTACACGAATAAAGATACCGCTACAAATCCAGACATAATAGTACATCGCCGTAGAACTACCGTGAAGACACATCACTCGTACACCCGAACAGCAGCGATATCCCAGTAGGCCTCTGAGAATGCACTAGGATTGTTGTTCACAAAGTCTTTGGCACGTTGAGTATAGCTGAACTTGCGATACGAAGATAGTACATACCAACACAATCGCCGGGGCATCCAGCAGCGTTGAAGAGTGAATCAATGCCGGCCCAGTCTCCACCTAGATGCACGATAAGTAATGAGACTTGCAACACATGAAAAAGGGTACGCACAGAATGTTAGATTAATAATAATGTTATTGGCGTCAAAGTCATCTGCGATGTCACAACTCGTGTTGGGGAAGAGCGCAGTAGGCTCGCCCTGGATAAGGGAAGATGAGCTGCACATGTTCATGTAATAACGAGAACGACATACCCAGTTGTCGGTATCAATGTTGTTTGAACCACTGCTGACGTCAGAGGGTACGTTGCCAGCGTTGCGAGGCCAGAAGAAGACTTGAATGAAGGTCTCTGTACGTTCCATAGCGTACCATCCACCACTGATCGCGTTGAACGGCGGCCCATAGCTGTCAGCAACGGGCGCCTGTACGCCGCAGCCGCTGTTCCCATCAGTGTTGACGTCGCAGTCATTGCCAGTAGGTGTGCCCGTCATGGTGCGCGTGGCAGGCATCGAGCAGACAGCACCGGTGTGCAAGGTCATGGTGTTCGGCGTTTGGTCGTTGATGCCCTCAATCCTGATGTGCGGGTCAGCGATTGACGTAATGCACAGAAGGGAATATCTTACTTAGAATAGAAGTAGTCAGGAAGTCAGCGGAGAACGGAGCAAAAAAAAAAGTTGGTTCATTTCAGCATCCACAGCGGAAGGAGCATGATCGATGGACGTACGATGTCCACTTCGCCGCCATTGGGCCAGTCGTTCCCGTCCGTCTCCCAAGCAGCGGGCCAAGTCGAACAGCCTTGGGGCATGTGACGGACATCGAAGCTGCAGCCGCGTCAGGTCAACAGCCCGACAAGGGATCATGGGTCAATGCAGTACGTACACAGCGACATGGGTTGTGTAAGCCTTGTTGCTTTGGATCCGGACGCTGTTCCGACCGGGGCCACTAGGCGACAAGACCGTGGTATCATCAGCACGCATAATCAAAGTGTCGCCCGATGCATATGTGAGATTGAGCGACAGGGCCGTCGCCTGGTCAACGTAATTTCTGCAGATGATGCTCTTCATAAATGCTAGCGCAGTAACAGTAAAAAGGAAGACTAACACTCTGCCGTTGGTAGGGTCTGGAATAGCCTGGTGCTGGAAAGCAGTGAGGAAGTCCGATCCAACGTAGTTGTCAGACAGGGTATACGATGCCGCATGGACACCTGCAGTCAGAGAGAAAGCGGCGAGAAGAGTAGTATAGTACATTTTGAAAGAGAAATGGGAGAAGTGGGCGAAAACCTAGGCGAGAACCTGCGGGAGGACCTTGGGATGAAGGCTAGGATTGTTCCTGCTTCTTTATATACTAGAACAGAGCTCACGAAAGGGGCAGCTCACCAGCTACCATCGTGTCATGGGATAACTTCCAACAGACCAGTCGGGTACAGAAGCGACTCTGGACGCTGAGAACCTGGAATAGACGTGATCAGCGAACACGTTCACGGCCCACCTACGGCAAGAGTCCCGACGACATAGGCCAGGAAAGGGCGCGTTTTCCCGAACGAACCTTCACAAGGTGGGATCGAGACAGCGGATGCTTACCCGTGACCTCAGATCCATGCGTCCACGGAACGAGAATCGTTGGATCAACACGCAAGGCGGTTACGGCACGAGGCGGAGGGGTAGGTTTATCCAACCATAAACATCACGGTGCGTCGTTGTTATGGCCGAGCCAGCTGTGTTGTATTGATACACCGCAAAAAGTCAGAAAGAAGCTTCGCAAAATCAAGTTAAACTTCTTCACGTGAAATTGGCTAGACGAATTTCGACGTAACCAGGGTTCAACTTCGGGATAGACCATCGACCCCACACGCCTACCCCGGCGTGGGGTAACAAGATGCGCACAAGGTTGATTCTTGCCCCGCGATTTCCTACGATAGCCATAAGAAGTCGGATTCTGAGCGCAGAAGACAAGATTAGCTGTGCTTGCCTGATGAAGCGCACAAACGGGATCCGATACATGGGACAGCAATCAAGGTATGACTCCGGAGCGACGAAGAGCTTACGCTTGTGAGCATGGCCTGAAGAAAGAGTAGTCTAAAACGAGCGCGTCGGGAACGTTCCATTGTCGACTTGTCGCCCACAGAAAAAGTTCAGTTGACGTGGTAAATGCTCAGCGTCCGGTATGTCCGGTGCGGACCCATGCGGACATACCGGCCGATGCCGCTATGAGCGAAATACGGAGGTCCAGGTGAGAATAGACGGTGGGAGCCGTGCGGTGGCGAATCAGCTGAGGGCCGTTGAGATGAAGACGATGAGACTGTTCCGACATCCTCAGCAAAAGTGAAGGCTGAACATGCGTCAGACAGTCACAAGGGCCTGTCATGGGTTGCGCGTGCACAAACACGATGCGCATGGAGGGGAACTCTACAGTATTTGCATTCGAAGCCTGAGGGAATTTCACGAATTTGCGCGCAGGGATGACAGCACGCTCGACTCTACGACAGGCCTGACCAAGATTGGTGCTCGTCGCTCCACTCCTGGCATCCGGTTCGCAGGTTTGTGCAGCAAAGGAAGTAGATTCCTATGTCGATGCAGTCAGTCTCAATAGCAAGCGTGCAGATGCAGCACGACTTACAAAGATGCCGCGGAAACAGAATACGGCCCAACATATGTCGTAGTCTTCCGAGATATGTTTAACATGCGCCAAACAGACCCACAGCATGCGCGTACCTATCCACGGACAGCGTGTTCTCTCTCCCCTGGTGTGGGGTTCGCCTTCGTGAGTGGAGTCGGTGGGGCAGTGGAGAAGGCCGCGATTCGCGCACCCGGGGCATTTACAGGAGGACTATAAGGATGTGCGGCCTGGCATTATCATTGGAATATTTCCGTATAATATGGCATAATTCCAGCGGGTTATGTAAACGTCCGCAACCGCGCTATCTTCAACGTGGCTGTCTGACATGTCAATATTAGCAGCAGGGACGCGTGGACCTTTCGTGCTGCGTCTAAATATGAATCAATTCATCGCTTGCGCTTTTGACACAGCTTTACCATTTGTTATACTGGCGTCGTCCCTGCTCTGTTCATTGCTCATGCTTTCGACTTGCACGTAGGTATCACTAGTAGCACGTACTCGGGATTGCTGAGAGTCCTACCGTGGCATCGGATGTTAGTGACATCTTCAGCAGACCTGTGCAACTGGTACGTGGGAAGTTGAGATATAGGCGTACTTTTCTCAGGCTAGCGAGGCTGTTGGACAAATCACTTCACGAACAACGAGCCGACTGCAGTTACTGCACTATAGTAGTTAGGGGTAAGATCGTCACGGGCGCACTTCATTACATAAGCTGACACCGCGGACGGCACCGGATATCCCGGCCGGGGATAACGTTCGAGAAATGAATAGGAATACTTAAAACTACCTATTTCGAGATATCGTTTCCCAATATATCAAATATCTTTCTTAATTTCCCCTGCCACGTGGATATTTTGAAGTGCAAAATTCAAACTGTCTCAACCGGGAGATTGAGACATATAGTACCAAGGTTTCCCTCAAAAAAAGCAGCTATATATGGGAATATTGGCACAGTGTTTCCAACATTTTGCCATATTTGCGCACGATATCTTAGCTTTTCCCATAAGAACTTTGGAGGCGCTCAGGTATATTCAACATTTCCACGTGGCCGCAGGAGCTCATAAGGATATTTGATATATTGGGAAACGATATCTCGAAATAGGTAATTTTAAGTATTCCTATTCATTTCCCAAACGTTATTCCCGGCCGGGATATCCGGTGCCGTCTGCGGTGTGATATCCTTGCCGGGTATAAACGCCCGTAAGCTCCTTGAAGCTGGCAAGCTTAGGTGAATCTAATTTCCTCGGTGTTCAAGAAGCGCATGAGTGAAGTTCATGAAGCTCCAGGTGTACGCATTCTTGGTAAAGACATCTGTGATGGGCCTATATAGATAAAATAATGGATATCCTATCGTTACTACTAGCCGTTCGATTTGTTGCTACGCTGCTAATGTACAAGACTCGTATGCAATAAATTACAGCATTCGAGTGAGGAAGGCATGGAATGAGCGCGCATATTTTACAGAACGAGCGAAGAGGGTATTTAAACACGATACTAGTAACGCATGTCCGCGCTCCTCGCGCGTCTGATCCCGCTGAAGCTGTGACGATGGTGCCGGTTCCCTGACGAATCTCTGCGTGAGTGCCCTTTCGAGATGATAATGGTAGATCCAGGGGTTGCAGGAATGGTCGTCGTTCCTGAACCTGAGACGTGGTACACGCTCCCTGGACGAGACTGACCGTATCCAGTTTGGCCATATCCAGGATAAGCGGCGGACGCGCTGTACCCTCCGGTGTAGGGAGCAGCTG
>JANHOG010000562.1:0-14350 GCA_027627325.1 Phlebia brevispora
ACCCAGCGAAGGTCCTGTCTTCGGACATTCACGCGAAGGAGCACCCAGCGGAGAACCTGTCTTCGGGTACCCAGTGAAGGAGCGGCCAGCGAAGAACCTGTACAGCGAAGGACCTGTCCTGGGCATTCATCGAAGGAGCCCCCAGCGAAGAACCTGTCTTCGGGCACCCAGCGAAGAACGCAAATACACGTTGGAAAGGGGACTATCGCCCACTCTAAGATTATGCGGCCGTTGAGCCTTGCGGACTTGGACTGCCCATGGGGTCACCGGATGTCAAGTTCTGTGTCCCCATCGTGCTTGGTTTGTACGTCTGATGATTCTTTGCTGCGACCTCTGGCATTGACAGAATCACTATATAAGCCTCGCGGAACTGGCTCAATCGATTCATCATTCGTACTCATTCTCATCTCTCTCTAGCCATGCCAGACGCTTCAGGAAAGCCTTTCGCCCCTCGCTATGTGCAACCGGCTGCAACCCAGGAAGACCGTCGGTTGTTCTCCCTTATGCTCAATGTGCATTTACTGACCATTGTCTCGTTTGTGTAGTGGAATGGGCGGACTTAGCTATCATCGACTTGTCGAAGATGAGCACCCCTGAAGGGCGCGCAGAATTGGTCAAAACGGCCCGCGACGCCATGCGTGATATAGGATTTTTCTATGTCATTAACCATGGCCTTCCAAAGGAGCAGGTACGGCGACCATTGTGCCTATCATAGCGCCTCGACTTAATTTTGACCACGCAAATACAGCATGACAGAATGATTGACATTGCCGATCTCGCTTTTACCAAGGTCGATGATAACGAGAAGAAGAAATTCGAGGGCAAATTGCAGGAGGACGGTACCTACCAGGGGTACAAGTTGCGGCAGTACTGGGTAAGGTTATCTCATTGTCTCAAGACTGTCGCGACTGACTTGTCCACTCGCAAGCACATCGCCAACGGCGTGCAGGACCAGATCGAACATTACAACAGTAAGTGGCCACTGGCGTCGAGTGTTCCACCGTTGACAGGCTTGAACTATCTTAGTCAATAAGGACATCACCAAGAGGGATCATCCTAAGGCATTGAAGCCCTTCCTGCCGGAGATCGATGATTTCATTCGATACAACCACTTCAATATCTTGCACCCTATTCTCAGGTATATCTACTTCTCCGTGCACGCGAAGTTTTGATGCCATCGTATGTCAGGCTCCTCGCGCTAGGACTCGAGCTTCCTGAGGATACGCTCGTAAAGAAGTTTGGGTTTGAAGCGGAGAGCGATACTTGGTGTATGTTTCGTTTCTCGAAACACGCAATTTTAATTTTACTAACGCGATCTATTAGTCCGCTTCATGAAGTAGTGAGTATTCACCATCATACTGACTGGAAGTTACTTTGGGACCTAATACACTTATACCTGCTCAGCTTCCCTAGGTCTAAGGAAGAAGAGATGAAGACCAAGAACGTCTGGCTTAAAGGGCACACCGGTATGTTCAAATGATTCCTTACGAGATCGCAGTCCGCTCATATTTTCTGTGATGTCGTCTAGATTTCACTGGAATCACCATTCTCTGGTCGCAGCCGGTGTCAGGCCTGCAAATGCGTCGTCCGGATGGCTCTTGGAGGTGGATCAAGCACATCGACAACGCTCTTGTAAGACTCATTTGACGTTGTGGCTCGCTCGAATCTCACATACGCTCCTCAGGTCATCAATATCGGCGATTCTCTCGACTTCATCTCAGGTGGTTACTACAAGGCGACGATCCATCGCGTCGTCCAGCCGCCCGTCGACCAGCGCGGTCTCCCTCGGCTTGGACTGTTCTACTTCTGCATGCCCGACGATGATGTCCGCTTGATTCCGGTGCAGAACAGCCCTGTCCTCGAGAGGGTCGGAATCAAAAGGCAAATTGACGACGACAAAGCACCCACCTCCGAGACGCTCCGCAAAGGTCGTATCCAGACGTACGGAAAGATTAAGCTTGAGAAAGGACCGGAGCCGGGTACCGAGATCCAATATATCGCGGGTGTCATGGTTAGGCACTACAACTGAGATTGGGAGGCGAGACTTTGTATGCCCATTACCACAGATTGATGCCCCTAGCTGTATCCAAACCATTGCATATCATTGATAATGCATTGAGAGTTTGCTTATCGTGTTCTGCTCTGGCAGCTCCAGGCGCTACGGTCTTGCCACCCGGGCAGGCTACCGCTGACGCCCTTCCGGGACGACGAATGTGTGTCCAGCGGCGTATGACAGTGAGTGTCCCGACGACTTCCAGATTCGGTTATGGCTCGGCTTAGTCAGCCCGTCCTTTTGCTAGGAGTCGCGACCGCAGCCGTTACTGCTACAATGTGAGATTTATAGAGCTGCACGCTGCGGCAAGTCAGGATAAATCATGCTAAATATAAAAGGTACAAGGAATATGAAGTCACTATCATCTCTGGTTCTATCTAGAATCTCCAGCAGTTTCTACGTCAGCCGCTACATTTCTTCGCTGTCTCCACGATATCATATACCATAGCATGTCGAGGGACTATTTCGCACGGGAATGGCACTGGCCGGCTGCAAAACAATTCGAAAACCTGTTAGCATTTATCAAAGCATCTGGTGTGATAGGAAACAAACACGACAAGGCCCTCGTCTATGCATGCGGTACTGGAAGGAGTGATCTCGTCCCCCGCGTTGTCCTTAGCCTTGCGAATGTCGAATGCCCAGATCAATCCAGCAATCATTGCGAATAAGGTGCGATTTGCGTAAGCTTTGCCCAAGCATATCCTATGCGGCATGAAATTAACGATCTGTCTAAGATACACAGGTCTTATGGGACCGATATACTCACCTTCTGCCAAAACCGAATGGAAAGTTGACCTCGAGAGCTGTTTCCAGCACTTTAGATTTATCCTCGTCACTGTTCAGATATCGTTCTGGCATGAATCTCTCGGGATCTGGAAAGTGCTCGGGATCCCGGCTCATAGCCCTGATAGCATGTAAGAAATTGAAGCAGAACAGGGCGGCCGCTGTCTCACCAAATATTGGGAAGTATTATCGCGCCTGTACCTTCGTCAGAAATGCGATAGCAAGTACAGTCAAATGTTTTACCTTTGGGTATGAAGTTTTCTCCATACCAGTCATCCTAATATGGGAGCAGGCTTAGTTGTAGATAATACGGTAGAAAATGATGGTGCTCACCTCCATACACCGTCTTGGAAGTCCTACAGATATCGTATCAAATTTCTGTGGGAATATCAACACTGATATGCACCTACCTAACGGAACTCCAGGAAACCACCGCTGCACTTCCTTGATCAGCGCTTCAACATAAGGTAGATCCTTCTGGTCCTCAAGGCTTGGCATACGTTCATGACCGACGACACGATCTATCTCAGCTTGAGCACGCTTCTGAACATCTGGAAAGAGCACCATGGCCAGCAAAAATGTGAACAAGGCTCCTCCGGTCTGGATTCATGTCAGGACAACCGCGCGAAATGTTGAAGAATAATGTCGTTCACCGTCTCGGAGCCAGCCACACTATGGGATCATCAATGCGAGCACCTCAAAATACAGACCTGTATACTCACTGGACAACACCAGCAAGCCATATAGCTTGCGCTTCCGTCAGTCCGTATTCCGCTTCTCGTTCAATCAGTAGAGTAGCCAGACATGGCCGAGCGGTACCATTGTCCTTCGAGGTGTAAATGATGAGACAATCACCGCAAACATTGTATGACGAGAGGGCTTACAATATTGGCCCTAACGTTGTCCAGGTATTCTCTGTACATAGCTTCCATCTTCCGTTGGTGTTCAAATGCAACACGTTTCCATTTAGCTCCGGGGAACCACTCAGGCACGTAACGAAGGATAGGGAAGATCTCCACATAAGGGGCGGTTACCGGCATCGACGCGTTGGCCAATGCATGGATAAACTCCAACGTACGTTCCACCACGATGTAAGATTCCTTGCTGGAAAGATGCTCCCCATACGCGACAGAGTAAGCACTAGATGATGCCGCACTGTGCAATGCAACCCTTGAGAGGAGACAGAGTAATGATACCGAGAGCACCTACTGTCTGACGTGTGGATCCCACCGAGATGGAGATTCGAGAAGATTTGAGACAAGGATAGCCGCATCGTGCTCTTGATGCTGCTCAAAGGCTTGAAGAGCCTTGACGTGCATAATATCGTGTGTTGCTCGCCGCATCTTGCGCCATCTACGAGACGTGAAATGGTCTGATGAACGATCAGTAGACTGAGATAAAGAAGATACTACGTACTTTGCACCGTACTCAATATGGCCTACACTGCAATTGTTACAGATAATCTCGCCTGCTGTTATCATCTGTGGGCGATCGCTGTAGATGCGTGAACGACGATCTGCAGCAGACGTAAAAATGAGATTGCAAAACAAGGAGATAGAGATGGATGTGATAGAGATATTATGAACCTAATAATTCCATCGCAGCTTCTAACGTATTGAGCACGATGAAGTCCTTTCCCGCCATGTTAAGAGAGAAGACGGGCCCTATGTGCGAGTTCTGCATTCACTATTCAACATATCTTAAGACCCGGATTATGAGTACATACCGAGTTCCTCTTTCCATTGTGCAAACGTTCGCCACGCTTCAGCGAAGGGTATTTGGAAGATGTTTCCCAAGAAGGGAAGGCCGGACGGCGAAGGTGGCATATGTGACCTTGATGCTCGTCTTCGGAGCCATGTAGAAATAAATTTCAGGGAAAATATAGAGAGAAAAGCTATTGCCACGATGCTCAGAGCGTTCATGTTGAACAGGGTGTTGCTCACCATCGCCGATAAGTCAGCATAGCTACCCATTGCTTTTATTTGCCCAGGTCACGAGTCCCATGCTCGTATTCCTTGCTGATTAGGTGTGATGAACCTCCTGCGCAGGTGGGAAGAAAGAAGGTCATCCAAGTGGTGGTGAGAAGAGAAGGCAGAAACCATACGACTGACAGTCTTACGATATCTTGCTTCTCCGTGCGTGCGTGATCCAGTACTTTGTTGAGAGAGCTGCTGTCAGGCGTTCAGATTGCGAGTACGATGGCTCTAGAAATCGACTTACATGTATAATATCACAGTTAAGTGATTATTTCTAATTCTGCGCCACGGAAGGTTGCTCACATGTCTATATGGTACTAGAGCCACGACTCACAGTAAACTTGGTGTGGGACGCAATAAGAAGACTACATAAAACATCGGATTCAGTCAGAGGAGACGCCGCGGGCTTAAACCAGCTCATGCAGGGGACTCGGTAGATGAACCAAACAATGAGAGGCTTAATCGTTCCGATCTTTCTCCCATTAGAGTATGCTGACCCACCACTCTAGGCGCCGAAATCATGTCCACTGCGCCCTATCCCTCTCTGCCGTATCAACGATGTCACGTACTGTCGGATGCCGAGGGACTATCTCGCACGGAAACGGAGCTGGTCGGCTACAAGCTTCATTAGCGAGATGTTCCATGTCATGTCAAACAGACTTACACGACAAGGCCATTGTCAACGCATGCGCTACTGGGAGGGGTGATCTCGTTTCCTGCATCATCCTTGGCTTTGCGAATATCGCACGCCCAGACCAACGTAACGATCATGATGAGCAGAGTGCTATTTGCGTAAGCTTTCCCCAGACATATCCTGTGCATGACACGGAGCGTATAATCGAGTTAAAGGTTATGCAGCTTGTATAGGACACCTGCGCTTACCGCCGACCGAACCCGAAAGCGAAGTTCATCTCGAGAGCTATCTCCATAGATTTGGTCATCTTTTTTTGGTGATAGAGATAGCGCTCTGGCATGAACCGTTCAGGATCTGGGAAGTATTCTGGATCCCGACTCATAGCCCTGATGCACTGTGAGCTAGAACGACATTGTGGACCACATGCCGTCACCCTTACCATATGTTGGTAAGTATTATCGTGCCTACGGCATATTGTTAATGCAAAAGACCAAGCACAATGCAAAAGCTCACCTTTGGGAATTAGATAATCTCCAAACCAGTCGTCCTTCCAGAATAGTTCGTATTAAGGGACATAACACACAAGACAGTCTTGCTCACCTGCATACACCGCCTCGCGAGTCCTTCAGGCTCCATATAAGTATAGGTAACACAATAATGATATAGAGGACATACCTAACGGAACGCCGGGGAACCAGCGGTGCACTTCTTTGACCAAAGCCTGAATGTAAGGCATGTTCTCCAGGTCTCTGATGTTCGGCACGCGTTCACGGCCTACGACGGCATCGATTTCAGCTTGCGCGCGGTCCAGAACCTCCGGGAAGAGGACCATGGCGAGAATAAATGCACTCAAGGCCCCGGCAGTCTGACGAGAAGTCAGGGGAATGAACGAGATGAATAGATATGAGCGTCGCTCACGGTCTCCGCAGCCACAATGCTGATGGTGCGTGAATATAAGCCCCTCCATACATTACATTATGGACTCACTAAACAGTCCCGGAAAGCCATATATCTTGTATTTCTGTTAGCCCATATTTTTCTTGTTGCTCGACCAGACGAGTAGCTAGGCATGGCCGAGCGTTGCCGGTTTGCTGTAAGGTAAAACTCTTAAGTCAACCGCTATAAGTGTCCATGAGTTGACGCTCACAACGTTCGCTTTGACATTGTCTAGGTACTCCTTGAACATCGCAGTCATCTTCCGTGAATGGTCCAATGCAGTGCGTTTCCAGTTGGCACCAGGGAACCAAACAGGTACGTAACGAAGAGCAGGGAAGATTTCCACATATGGCGCGGTCACCGGTAGTGATGCGGTTGCCAGTATATGAACAAATTCAAGATTACGCTCTGCTATCGCGGACGATTCTTGGCTGGACAGGTGTTCGCCATACGTAGTTGAATAGGCGCTAGACGATATTATACTGGAAGAAATGATTTCAGCAGGCAAAACGACCACGAGAATAAGAGTGCGCACTGTGTGACATGCTGGCTCCAGCGCTCCGGGGACTTCAGCAGGCTGTCAACAAGGGTCAAGGCATAATGTTCTTGACGTTGGGAAAAGACCTGCATGGCACGAACATTCAGTACTTCATGTGTTGCTCGTCGCATCTTGCGCCACCTATACGATAATAGCCAGTTGAGATGGAATTCAGTCACGGATCAATAAATAAACTCAACTGCACGTACTTCGCGCCATAGTGAACAAAGCTCACACTACTATCTTGGCAGATGATCTCGCCAGCTGTGATCATGCGTGGCCGATCACTGTAATTGCTAGAACGATGATCTGCAGATGGAGTAAGTGTAAAGATGTCAAGCTGCGAAGGTAGGAGCTACCTAATAACTCTATCGCGGCTTCGAGAGTATTGAGTACGATCATATCTTTCCCAGCCATGTTCAGTGAGAATATCGGACCTTGATAAAGGCGTCATACTGAGCCAATACAACCAGAGACACGTTGACCTCGTGTGCTTACCGAGCTGTACTTTCCACTGTGCGAATGTTCGCCATGCTTCAGTCAAGGGTACTTGGAACACGTTCCCTAGGAGAGGGAGACCGGACGGTGATGGTGGCATATGATATCTCAACATATGCCTCTTCATCCATGTCGAAACGAGGGTTAGAACGAAAACTGCAAGCGAAGCTGTCAAAAGAATATCAAGTGCGCTCATGGTGGGGAGGATGGTGCTCACTGTAGTCAGTCACGTACACATATATGGGCAATGCCTTGCTGATTAGGGATGATGAAATTGTTGAACGATTGGGAAGAAAGGGAGTAGCTGAAGCGGAAAATAGAAGAGACGGAAAAGAGTACTTTCCGATGCCCTCGGAAAGTGTATACGGACCGGTACATAGGATAGCAGCTTAAACCTAGCTGTGCTCACATGGAACAACTTCAGAGATGGATTGTTCAAATATGACAACGATTGCCCCAAAGAGACGAACCTGGACGCATCAGACCCCGTCAACTGACCACAAGTCTATTGCCACAATCCCAATGCGGTGGGTGCGGCGTATATCTTCTCACGGGAGGCTCAGATCGTAGCTAGCATCGAAGCTAGTTTACGCCGCGACACGCACTAAAAAAACCTGTAATGAAAGGTAACTTGAAGCCAGATGGTACGATCTATAACATGTCAAAGGCCCACCTCTTGCGAGAATGTCATTCGTAATACCTGTAGCAGTTTGGATTCGGTCAGCGCCGTACACTTGACAAACTGTATCACAAACCATACTGTAGACTACAAATGTTCCGAGAGCGCACTATCAGAGAGAGCCCCGCCCTCCATTCCTGCAAAGTTAGCGTTGCAGCTCTGTATTAGTAGCCTATTCGAAAAAAATCCACTTAACAGGATAGATTCCATTTGCAGTGGATCTCGTCGGATTCACGTGCACTTCGTATGTCGCGGTGGCAAGTTACGAATCGCTGTACCTGACTTTTTGAGTGCTTAGTCAACCCACTCGTCCTCTGGGTAAGCGCTCTAATCATCCGCAGGCGCGCGAGCGGATTTCTCAGTCAGAATGGTTTGTTACTACACGTCGAACAGTCAAGAAGGGCTCACAACCGTGAACTCATGGAAATATTATTTTGCACAGGTACTGCTGCGAATAGTTCCTATTACTTGCATTTCTGGCTCGCCTCCACGACGGCTCTGACGCCAGCAAACCGAGGACGAATGGAGCATGGGAAAGGTACAGGCACCCTAGTTCAAAACACGGCGAGACAAGTCAATGATCATGATAGAGATCAATTTAGATAGCACAGAACTCACGTAGTTTTTCCGTCGTCGGTCGCTTCTGTCTTGTCTGGCAGTATAGGATGCCCGTCGTCGGAGAGGGGAGGCTCTATCTCCAGAGCCCACAGCAAGCACGCAACATCGATGAATAAAGTTCGCATCCCCACATGCATACCAGGACAGATGCTGGATCCGTTTGAGCCCAGACCATCCATACCGTATCGAGGGAAAGTGGGGCTCACCGTCTGCCAAACCCGAAACCGAAGGGTGTCTGGTATCTCGTCCCAAGTTTGCCACCATCGAGGAATCTTTCCGGCCGGAAGCTTTCAGGGTCGGGAAACTCCGTGGGATCACGACCCATAGCCCTGCACAAAGTACACAGATGTCGAAGCCCTGGGTAGTACAAGTGTACTCACCATAGATTGACCAAGATCATAGTGTCTTCATGATATTCATGCATTAGCGTTCATCAGCCATGTCCGAAGGATCACACACCTTTCGGAATGAAATAGTCTTCGTACCAGTCATCCTGGATTGTATGATCCATGAGAATTGTTTCATAACGATATCAAAAAACCACACCTCCGTGATTTTCCTTGGCAAGGCTATGTGCGTGTCAGTACCTGCATGCCACTGGGCATATTCGAGCATACCTAGAGGAGCAACCGGCCACGTAACATTTCTTTGACCATCGCGACAATGTATGGGAGACTGTCGTAATCCTCGAGAGTCGGAAGACGATCTCGCCCGATGACGGCATCCAGCTCAGCCTGTGCTCGGTGCATTACTTCGGGATGCCAGAGCATAACAAGCATGAACACTGAGAGCATGCCACACGACTTGCACAATGTGTTTAGTGAGTTGTGAGAGTGAGAAGAAGCCGGACGGACTTACGGTATCTACGCCAGCGAGTCTATCTCGTTATAGTCAACACCACCTAGAACTCTACATTTTCACGTACTTACAAAGTGATCCCGGCGAGCCATGCAGAGTCGGACGAACTGAGACCATACTTGTCGCCCGCCTTGATTAGACGTCGACTGAACGACAACTGATCATCTTGCACATTCTACGAATGATGAGAGATAGCGAATTATTATAGAGAAAGATACCCACGGCAGTCCTCCGTGCGTCTTGAAAGAAGCCCTCAAACCAATCTGAGAGCTGACCAAAGAAGCTTTCTCCATCGCGTTTCCACTTTGCAAGCCACGTGGGGATGTACAGCATGGAAGGAAAGATCTCCACGAGATGGACCTCCTTGCTGGCAATACGAGAGATCGAGTGCACCGTATGCCAAAATTGGCTCATGATTCCATTGTAATCCTTGCCGGCCAAGATGTCGCCGTATACAATAGAGAAGACATTCGAAGCGACCGATCTAGTCCTGATCAGCACGAGAGCGCAATATTTGTACGACGATAGACGCACCTCTCGCAGTGCTTGATCCAGTTCTCCGGATCGTCCAAAAGATGCCGAACTAGGTTTGTAGCTTCTCGCTCCTGTATGGCGCTGTATATCTTAGCTTCACGAATATTCATCGCATCATGGATTGCGCGACGTTGTTTACGCCACCTTATATCGTATACCAGTATTATTGCAATTCGCGTGAAGGCGAAGATGGGAGGCTTACCTGTTCCCGTATGGCATGAGCGTAAGTGCATTGCTGCGAAGAATTATCTCGTTCGCCAGTATCAGACGCGGACGTCCACTATAAATAACGGAGCGTCGATCTGAGAGGCAGATTAACATCTACCGCGGTGAGGATATACGGTTATTGACCTCACCAAGTAGATCGCGTGCCACCTTCAGCGAATTCAACACCACAACATTTTTTCCCAAGATATTCAAGGAAAATACAGGACCTGCATCGAGTGGCGCAATATAGTTACTGTTGTTGTAAACGCTAGCAATATTCACACATACCGTAAGTCTTCGCCCACTCAGCAAATTGACGAAACGGCTGCTCTTTGGGAACTTGCAGTGCGTTCCCGAGTACAGGAACACCAGGAGGACCTGGGGGCATCAGCCTCCTCACGCGCTTCGCGCGTACAAGATGGAGCAGCACCACTCCGATGACGAAAGCGGTTATGAAGAGCGGATTCAATGCAAACATGATGGATTAGCCAGAAAAGCGTTGGGTCGCTGTGAGGAGGCAGCCTTGACAGAGATATGTCAGGAGGAAGAAACGAGGATCCTTTTGTCGGGGCGAGTGTTGAGCGGTATATCAACCTCTGATAACGACAAATTCTGCGTACGGGAGCTCAGAGGCTCGTGCATGACATATTCATGTTTTCGATCAGAACTTACTTGACCTACTGCGACCGAGTCTACGCCCTAGCTAAACGCCAGTTTATGCCATCGGGCGGTCTTGAACTTGAACAGGCTTGAGGAGATCAACCGGTGTCAGATGTGCTGCTAAAAGTCTGCTCAGCGTACTCGCCATGACGTCCACAGTCTGTAGTAAATGCACTCACGGCAAGCATAATATTCCGTCGTAGATCGCCATCCGTGGGCTCCTGCCATTAGGCGACAAGCGCTGCCATGAGTATCCTCCCTATCACGCAACACCAGCAATCAGGATATGCAGCCCCATCACAACGGCAGTTCCGCACTGCGATGCCGTGCATCACCTGTATGCAAGTTAAGTCGTAGCCAGCACCGTTGGTGCGTACCGCAGACAATAGTGCTGCGAAAGAAATTGAAGCTCGGCGGCGCGTTCGCTGGTTGGGCGCCACTTCGGGAATCTCCGACAGTCGGACGTTCAATTCATCTTAGCTAAGTGGCACCGCTCATGTACAACATCGCTTTGTGCCTCACAAGTATCTTGACTGCCCCACCAACCGGTATACCGTGTTATTTGCCCAAGAATTTGAACTGGCCTTGCTGTACGCCGCGAAGATCCTATAACCTGTGCGTATCTATTTATCCAGTCAAATGATAACTTGCTGAGAGCGCGGTAGGGGTAACAATCGGTCCTGACGGCAAGGTACGCTGCGGCCACATCGGATTCCTCCTTACGCTGCACCATCCATCAGCGTTCTGGCTTTGAGAACTAGTTTTTTTTTCAGCGTAGAGGACTTGACCTCGGCACAACGCTATCGCATTTTTCTGTCCGCCTTCATCATGAGGTCTGCTGCACATAGCAGAGAAGTCAGGCGAGAGGAGTCGGCACCTTTCCGCTGTATCACCCCAATCGTAATGGAGGCTTCCCCACCATCCCCTCACACCTTCAACAACCTATTTCCCGTCGAACTCATTCGGCGGATGTTCCAGGAGCTTGCGTACGAGAGACACCCTCGCATTGGCCAAGATCTGCTCCCGCCTTATCATTGGCTTACCATCACTCATGTTTGCCGCTATTGGAGGAACATCGCGCTCGACGACGCGACGCTTTGGCAGTGCTTGGAGATTCCGCACGCGGAGTGCCTGCGAGCCTTTATAGCACGCTCCAAGAAATTACCGCTCTATGTTATGTGCTTTCGAGCCTGGGAAGACAGCGACGATGACGGCAATCTTATGCGGATCATCATCCCTGAACTATATCGTGTCGCAGTCTTCATATGGTCTAGATGCGATGACAGATACTTTGGACAGGTCTTACAGATACTCGTGTCCCACGCACGCAGTCTGGAACACCTGGAGGTATGTCCTCCAACCAGGGGGCACAGTTGCGGGAGCGCCGGTCTCGTCGATTTGGAAGTCTTCGACAAACCGCCACCTTACCTGACTCACTTCAAGTCAGAGAAGTGTGCAGCAATGCTTCTCAAGAGTCTCACTGGGTGCCCGCGCCTGCGAACACTCGATGTCACCTCTCCTAACCCAACACCATCAGCCAATGACTGGTTGACCATTTTATCCAGTCTGCCTACGTTAGAGACTCTGCGACTATACCAAGCTATATCTGACGCAGCCGGACATACAGACGACCGTGGCTTGCCTTCGGTGCGCGTACATCTCGCTTTCCTCTCTCAGCTCAGCGTACGGGGAAGTTGGGATTCCCGTAATGTCGGAGAAGTCGCATTGCTAGAAAGACTGAGTACGGGACGGCCCATTTCTCTGCACTGCGAGTTCTACTGCAGAATGACAGTCGATACATGTCAACGCGGTGTACGAGCCGTAGACGCTCTTTTGTCTAGATACCCGAGGAGATGCGCATATATGCACATGTACGTGGAGGTAGGGTTATTCGAGGTTATTGTGCGTCAGGGTACACCCACACCTTGGAGCTGTGAGCATGGCGACAACATCACCGAGCCCTTACGCGTACGTCTCGACCCTGACATCTTGCTTTACCTGGTTATATCAAGCGGTTATAGAATGCAGCGCGAGGTGGCCCAAGGGATCAGCCGTATGTTAGCGTCATCGTATTCTCTTTCTGACGTTCAAGACCTACGGTTAACTTACGGCGTTGCGGACGCATTTCACGCGGACTTTGAACGGTATCTCCAATGCTGCTGCGAGAGTTTATTTAGGGCGATGGGCGGTGTGCGCACACTCTCACTCACCAACCGTTGTCATAGCTATACCAGGCCTACAGGCCTGGCTTTGCCCCTCGCACTCGAGCTAGATCTCTTCACTACGCCGACCCAGGACGTCCTCTTTCCCAACCTGCAGCTGCTGCATCTGCAACACTGGGAATCCGGGCCCACCAACGTATACTCCGACGGATTTGCTGAGATTGTCCCTTACGTCCGTAAGAGGGCACAGCAGGGACATCCCATCAATTCAATCCATCTTTGTAGGCCAGAGGGAGGGGAGATACGAGTAACAGGTGTGGAACTCGGTGCCCATTTGACTTTCTGCGACGGAACAGTCAATACTTCCATCACCGAGTCTTCCTCCTCAGAATGCTTGCCCGAAGAAACGCCAATGTGAGAATTATGTCGCGGAGGCTCCCTCGACGGTAACGTAGTTAGACATCCGGTGTCTTAAGCGGCACCTCTACGAGTTAAAACGCCAGTTCTCAAGTAATCAGAGGATAGTGATACAAGATATTAGAGTGCGAAATAATACATAAATAATACACTAAAATCCCAGATCGAGATATCTAAACTTCCTGTGACTCGCCCTTCTTGCCTTTCTGTGTTTTGCTGGGCAGTAGCTATTGTACACGTAGGTGAGATTCTGAAATAATGAAGGGTGGTCGAAAATACTTACAGCAGGGTCAATGTGTGGAACAACACCTCCTTGCGAGATGACGACGTCGCCAAGAAGTTTGTTCAATCTGGATAACACGCAGACACGTTAGAATGGACAGACGCGAGGAACAAAAAAAAAAGGTACAGACTCTTCATCGTTACGGATAGCGAGTTGCAAGTGCCTTGGCACGATACGTTGCTTCTTGTTATCACGGGCAGCATTACCCGCGAGCTCAAGGATTTCTGCTGCGAGGTATTCGAGTACCGCCGCAAGATATACTGAAGAATGAGCGTAAAACGTAAGCAAGCGCTTTGTGTCCAAAACTTGTTAGCAGACTCACCGGGAGCGCCAGCACCAACACGCTGCGCGTAGTTTCCCCTCTTCAAAAGACGGTGCACACGACCGACCGGGAACTGGAGACCGGCCTTTGCGGAACGCGATTGGGACTTGCCAGAGGCCTCGCCGGAAGCCTTGCCGGACTTGGATTTGCCGCTACCCTTGCCAGACATTGTTTACGAGTTTGTGAGAGCGG
>JANHOG010000563.1:0-14326 GCA_027627325.1 Phlebia brevispora
AGCTCGGCGGCCAGACAGCGGAGGATCGGGTCCTGCTGCGGCTGTTGTGTGAGCAACTGATACTGGAAGGAGTACAGCAGCGATGAGTTTGTAACAAGGACGTCGTCAATATAGAAGATGGCGAGGTTGCAGAGCACGATGAGCACGCGAAGATCGAGAGGGTGGTCGGGGTAGAAGCAATTTGCAACCTGGCATGCCCAGCGAAACCATTTCTGCACCAGTGCGAGGTCCATGCCGATTCTAGCCATCTCTTCGACACATGCAGCTTCGAGCGTAGCGGTGTCTGGCGACTGGAAGTTCGCCTCGGTCCCAGTGATAGAGGTCACGAAGGACTGGATGATGCAACGTAAGTTGTCTTTCTCGTCCTAGAGTATTGTTCAGTTTTCGCATACTGCTCTATCACAAGGTGTTGAATACCACTAACCTCCAAATTGAACGCAACGTCGTAGTCTTCTATCTCAGCATCAGACGTGGCGGTGCTGTCTAGGGACGAGATTGACTGTCTTCCTGGCGCTGAGACCTTGGAAGGCAAATCGGTTCCACTAGTGGATGATCTCTCGTGCCATTGGAAATGAAACTGCAACGAGGGTTATAGGCTCATGAGCCGTGGGACACCAAAAAGTGACAGCGAATCTAGACAAACCAGAGAGTAAAGAGCGCGCAAGGACTGGGAAGTTGCAGACATTGTGACGTTTCAAACTGCCAGTGGCTCGCGTGTGAACACAAAAGGACCCAGTCGTTCCGAATATATATGAAGCATCTGACAAGTGCTGAATCTCCATTCTGAATCTTGAGCAGACTTCTCCTTCCTGACTGTTTTATTCTGGAAGTATGAGCGTATCGTGGTCCGGAACAAACGGGTTCTTTAGAGACGTACTAGTTCGTTTTGTGATGGTGCTCGCAGCCGCAATTGCACGCGTGATGATATTAAACAGTACCGGAATCCATGTATGCGCGTCATGCTCGCGGCAGGTGTGAGTCTCTCCGCTTTGCCCAATGTATTGCGCGTCACAAAGCGTTTTCAAGAGCGTCCCGAGCGTAAGACTGAGGAAGGGCGCTCATTCGATTCTGAGTCATCGAAAGATACTATTGGACTTGAGCGTGTATCTATAAAGCGGCCCATGGATACATCTTCTATGCGAAGTACGAGCTTCTCACAATGTTAGTATGTTAGCTCTAGTCACCGTTGAGCTAACACATTGCACCCACCATGTCATAGCGGCCTGTCAGTCGGCATAAGCCGCGAATAACTTGAGGCTGGCGTTCCGGTACAGTGCGCACTATAGCGCGTAGGGGGCGGTACTAGGCTCATTGTACGTACGTCGAAGATTTCTGACACCCTACACGATGTTAGTGTCGAAGACCCACAAATTACTGTACAAGGAGAGTAAACCTTCGGGAGTATACCTTGCGAGGGACTCTCACCCAAAGGACCGAGTCGGTGCCTTGCAGGCCTTTCGCACGCAATCCGGGAAACTAGATCTTGACATAAGTTTTCCATGCATATCGCAATCCTGTTGTTGGCACTTACAGGCCGGATATTTTTTTAGCTGGTCGACGTTCGGCGACTATTGCCAGAGGCTCCTTGTGCATCTTCACCGGTCGATATCGAGAACCCCATGAAGTTGGCTGGAAGCTACGATAAATTGTGACATTTAGTCTTGTTATTCATTCCAGCTGCGGACAGACACGGTCAGGGTGCGGACAAGTTCTCGTGATTCTGCCGCATCTACAACATTTACCTGTCAAGCCTTCGGAAGCTCCGGTGAGCACCGCAGAAGCTCTGGGATGACTGGCGTCGCACTCAACGCAAAATTGAGAGCACATCCACGAAAACGGTATGGGTGAACGAATGCTGAGTAACTTTGTGGCAATCTTGTGGTCAGTCGTGACCAGCACGCCTTTCAGATTTCCCGCTAACGATGATACGAACTAACGTACTTGAAGATCAGCGCACTCGTGCGTACAGAGACGTATGCCTACCGGTTTTCTACCATTACACTTCTCCCGCTTCGTACAAGTTGCCGAGCACCCCTCACCAAGCCGATGCGGTCAGTAATTGTCTTCGATAAGGCAGATTTCCTTCATCGAGTTGAGATTTGGGTGATCACCGAACATCTGAATTGGAAACATAGACTGCGCAGCGGTTGCAGTGCTGTCTTCATGTCCGGCGTGTTCTCCGTGGTTGTCCGGTGAGACGAGATGAAGCGTCTGGCATGCGCTTCTTCCGACTCTCGTCCAGCGCGTTGCAGGGCAAGCGTCTGCATGCCAAGCTCCTTGATAAGAACGTCCATCTGCTTGACTCTAACTTCTATTGTGATTGATATTTTTGTAGAATCGCTATTTTTTCATAGCATGGCTGAGCTTTCGTAAATTTCTCCCACGAATTCGGGACGCTGTTTCACAGCATAGAGCGCAATCGTGATGCTGATCCTTGTTTCGGGCGGCCTACACCATGCGAATGAATGACTGCATTATCAGGACATGCTAGGCGACGAATTCAATTATCTTAGCTTGCTTGAACACCGCAGGCTGAAGGTTAAATAGGGTCCTATCCGCGTCTCTAGCCCCTCAGACCTCAACTATAGTACTGACCCCCCTCACAGCCGCAATGTCTTCGAACATTATCAATGACGCTGCAAAATTCGTTGCCAAGGCTTACGATATCGTCATTGTAGGAGGAGGTACCGCAGGTCTCGCGCTGGCAACCAGGTGCAGATGTTTCTCATATTTTAGTTGTACTAGAACTTATACATTTATGACCATCTCTAGACTTGCGGAGGATAAGGTTCTGACTATCGGAGTGCTTGAAGCTGGCCCCGATCTTTCCACAGATACGGCTACCACGTCTGGAGGTACGTTATTGGGATATTGTGTATCCTACTCATATTCACCATATTCATTTTTGCCTAGGTGGTTGGATACAGACTGCACTAGACAGCAAGTATTGGTGGGGATTCAGCTCCACCCCGCAACCCAATCTTGCTACCAAGATCGACGATGAAGTGAAAGCTGGACGCGTTTTAGAGCTTCCACGGTGAGCAGCTCACCTGAGTCTATCACTTTGCGTCTTCTAATTTCTGAGTAATGCAGTGGTAAGCTTGTTGGAGGTAGTGGTTCCATCAATGCCATGGAATGGATGGTGCGTCATTGAGTGACTGCTGAACCCAGGGACAACTTCTAACATTCGATGCAGAGAGCGAGCCAAGAGGAATATAACGCGCTAGAAACTGTCTTCGGTAACCCTGGATGGAACTTCGACTCCTTGTTAGCATACTTCAAGAAGACACAGTCACATTCTCCTGTGGGTTCTGAGCTCTTTCCTGACTCTGCCATCTTGCATCCTAGCCAGGGATCAACAGGACCAATCAAGGTATGCATGTTTTGTACTTTCTTGTACCTCCGCGCCCCTAACCTGTGACTTTCAGACGTCATATAACTGGTGGTACTCATCGCTCGCTGAGCCATTCGTCAAGTCCTTGCAGGCTGCCTCGTTCGCGATCAACAGCGACCCGGATGCGGGAAACTCGACAGGAATCATCAATGCCGCGCGCAATGTGGATGTCGAAAAAGCCACTCGCCAAGGCTCCCTTTCTGCTTACTTGCAGGCGTTTGCACCGCCCAATGTCACAGTCCTTACCGGCGCTCACGCGCACCGGGTGACATTTAGCACTAGCGCTGAGCCAGGACTAGTTGCCAACGGGGTGGAGTTCCGATTGGGGGATGAGGTTTACGTGGTCAGTGCGAAGAAAGAAGTTATACTGTGTGCAGGTGAGGAGATGTTCTTCGCGAATGAGCGGCGCGCAAAAACAAACCGAATCTCACGTACGACCGCTCTCCAGGCACATATCAATCGCCGCAGCTCCTCGAGCTTTCAGGTATCGGCCTGCGCTCTGTGCTGGAGAAGCATGACATTCCGGTACGGGTGGGGCTGCCTGTGGGAGAGAATCTTCAGGTAAATTACGTGTAAACTCAGGGACTCAGCTCGACGCTAACGCTGGCGCCCTCAGGATCATATGATGATGTACTGCAATTTTGCGCTGAAGGACGAGCAAACGCTCAAGGACTCTCAGGCACCTCCTGAAGGATTTACTGTCAAATACGCCGGCGAGCCTGGAGCACCGACTGAGAAGTTGACGTATGTCCGCCGTGAGCTGCAACGACCAGCGCTGTGACTAACGCTAGATCATCTACAGCGCTCAGCAGAGCGTCACTGGTAGCCCTTACCTCAGCTGCCGCCTACAGGACCTGAAGGTCGACGGAGCGCACTATGAGGTCAAGAAACTCGTGAAGATCTTGGACGGTTATCTTGCTGCCCCTGGTTTGCCGCCGTTGACCCGCGCTCAGTACGAAGTGCAGCGCCAGTGGCTTGTCAGTGAAAGCGCACATGTCGCGGACGCACTGGTGATGTTCGCGTGCTTCCCAGGCATGGCGGGCGTGCCCACGCCCACTGGGGGTATGCTCTGTGGCTGCCTATTACCATCTTCGTGAGCCTATTAGATCCTTTGAAGCCTTACGTCGCATGTCACTCATTCCATTCTTCTTTCTGCATAGCATCCTGCTAGCCGCGGTAGCGTCGTATGTTCCCTCATCCTATTTGTAGACGAGCAATCACTCACATACCAACCATAACAGCACATCAGTAGCAAGGACCCACTCGCACAGCCGGACATTGACCATAACTGCCTGAATGAGTACGGTACGTGCCAGACAATTCCCACTCCGAAGCACATCACCAATCGTCCATCTCGCCATGCACAGACCTCGAAGCATTGCTGGGCCTGATGAAGTTCGTGGACGGTATTACCCATAACGAGCCGCTCAACTCGATCGTAGCTCACGGGCCTCCGCGCACCGACGAGCAGCTCGTACAGTAAGCGCGCTGGTTTCATGTTATGACGCAGAGCTGACCATTAGCGGCTTCGGCAGGGCAATTAAGGAGGAATGCCGTGTGATGTTCCACCCCATCGGCACGGTCCCCATGTGCAGCAAGGAGCTTGGCGGCGTCGTGGATCCGGAGATGAGGGTATACGGCACGAAGAACTTGCGCGTAGGTGAGTGCTAGTTAGATACAATGTCACAAATTCTCTATCTTTCCTCCCATGCGTCTGACTGTTTGCGCGCTTCTCCTCCAGTCGATGCGAGCGTTTTCCCCTTGCAAATTGGTGCTATGCCACAAGCAAGCATCTATGCGTTGGCCGAAAAGGTGGAGTCTGTTCAGAAACTGTCACGTTGGCGTGTGCTAACAACCTGCGATCCCCTCTCCAGGCGGCCGACCTCATCAAGAACTCCGTGTAATATAAGTGAGATGGTGTGCCTGAACCATCTTCGCTACGATGTATCACCGCCTACGAATGTAGCATGTATGATTTCGCGACGTCCTGTAAGATATTGCTTCGACAATGTCCAAGTTCATCAGTGTCTGGACTTTGTGATCGGCGGCACGGACTTGCGACCAGGAAAGCGGCGCGCAGCCAGGGCACAAGTACGACGTCCCGACTGTCTCAAACAGACATAAATTGCTTTAAAAGTTGATCAATTGATTGAGTATTACATCACGGGCCTGTATTGGCAAAACTACATTACAAACTGCGATAGGTGGTGTCGATGCCAAATGCTCTTGAATAGATTGACAAAACAATACTGCTGCAGCGATGCTATCCGTTGCAATAGATCATGGAATCTTTTGCTACAGAACTAGAAATGAATCCTAATCGTCATCGTCGTCCCAGTACTGACTGACAGAAATACCCCCAGGTAGCTTCCGCTGAACCGTCGTCAGTTGAGACAGGAGGGCTGTCTTGACCGCATGGAAGACAGGCGGTTCCAAGTAGGAGATGCTGCTGCCTATTCCTCCCAGTCCCAACGTGATTATCTCTGTAGGCTCTGCGACGACATACAGGTCCGCCAGACGTGGACAGGAAGCAGATAGCGCGCTGTCCAGCTTTGTCCAGTCCTCTAGGTGAAAATCGGATATAGATATGAAGCGGAAGTTTAGGGCGATGGAGGTGAGAGACGGGAAGGAGGGGACTGAAGATAGACAGTCGATGCTCCACGAAACATCGAGTGATACGAGATTGAGCAAGGTGAGAGCAGTGAGCTCAGACAAATCGACAGTACTAGCGACTGTATTGCCGGATTATTTAGCTCAAAAGCAAACGAAAGGGTTTTTATGATGCTCACAAGGCGGAAAGCTAGATTCGCATAGATGCAATGTCGTCAACGTCCTCTTCGTCGCTGCAAGTGCTGTACTAATTTCCGGAGGAAAGCATCCTTCGAAAAGCGACATTGTCTTTAGCGCCAACTGATTGTTGCCGGTGCAGAGCCACCGAAGGAAGTGGCCTTGATGCATGCAGGAAAATAGCGCAAGGACTTGCAAATCGGGAACGACGTTGCAGCTCTGATATTCGACGCTGGGGTGCCAGTTACCATCGTCCCAGACCCAGTTCACTGTACTCAGCTCTAGATGCGACAAGTTCGGGATGGATTGGAGGAGTCGATAAAACGCATCGGTTCTGAAGTTGATCGCAGTGATCCGAAGGGATATGCCTGAGCGAGGTCTTGGCGATGCGAAGGACTCGAGGAGATCGTCTGGGTGGCTCCCGATGAGGATGCTGCGTACGGCGGAGAAGCAGTTTAATAGGATGGTGATGTCGTCGCAGAGGCTTTCTTCCAAAGCACCGTTTGCCTCCATGCTCAATTGTCGGACCAAGTGACGTAGTGGGGATTCTTTGTACCGACCTAGTTGGCGTTCGAGTGTGGACTCGTCTCCAACACGGACATAAACAGTCTCGTGCACGTACTGGCGACAGCGAGACAACCCTGTGCGAGAGACTAGCGAAAAAGCCTTCAGAACATCTGTATCCTCTTCGTCGAAGGAATCGACAATGTGATTTATGAGCTCGGCTGGTAGGGGCAAGTCGTGCAACATGGTGCCACAGTGGTTTGGGTGACACGGGAGGTGATGGTCTCTAAGCTGAAAGTATTTGTCAGTGAAAGTATAGAGACAGAGTAGCGCACTGATAGTATGCAAGGGTGGGCGAGAGGAAAGACAAAGGTTGTCTTTGTCTTTGTGTCGGTGCCACTGCCAGGGCGTGACTCAGACGCTCTTTCGGTACCTTCAAGCTTCGTCCATCATCGATCAGCACCCACGACGTCAAGCTCTCGTACGTAACATGCGCAAATATTGCAAGTGATACTTGAGAATGCTACGCAAAGATGTTATCTGCATCGCTACGTGTGAGTCTTCTGGACTCGTGTGCTCAGCATGTTGAGCGTCGGCGTGCCAAATGAATCAAATGAACTTAAAGGATAGCTTACCACATGAAAACCAGCATAATATGTTAGAAATTAAGTACGTACGCGCATATAGTTCGTGTGCCCTGCAGAGGGGTTGCAAATGAACACATCGAGTGTATTGATTGCAGGTATCATTACCAGGTGTGCTCCAACTTGGGATGTGGAGGTTGGCCTGGTTTAACGGCGTTCGAGATCTTGCGTTCAGCTCATAGTCAGAATGCAGTGTCAGAATATGAGTACAATGCATCGTTGAGTGTGAGTGTGTGGTGGTAAAGCAGAAATGTTGAAGAATTCGAAGTTCGAACGGGAGGATTGAGGCAGTGTCGGGGGGATGCAACGTTGATCGACACGGAGAGGACCCCGAACAGAGCGGTGATGTGAATTTTCTGAAAATAGGCGGAACGATCGGTAAAGTCTTCAGGTTCAGGTCCTGCTCAGGTCGACTCTATTCTTGACCTCCAACTCATCGGACGACGTTGGCAAAGGCTCTGCAGCAGCGTTAAACTTACTACCTTCTAGCCGTCTGCCGATTACACGGATTAATTCACCTTTTCGCTCGCAACCGATGCTGGCTATCTGACTCAGACCGAGGATCTGCGCGCTATACTCATCTAAGCCATCGAGCTCAGTTTTTCTTCCTACATCTGAACTTTGAAGATGGCGAAGGGAAAGTCGTCCGCATCGTCCGCGACTCGCAAAAAACACGCGCGGAAGGCTGCAGTTGCACACGGTGAGGTCCCAGAGCTGCCGCAGCCGAAGGAGAAGAAGTCAAAGGGTGAAAAGAAGGGGAAGAAAAACAAAGAAGCCGAGGAAGAAGATATATATACCTCCTGTGAAGCCCGCACCTGTACAGCCAGATCCTTTGGACACCCTTGGAATTGCCCAGAGGATCCCTGCAGAGCTCCTGGTCGTCCTCAGGCTCCTTGCGAAGAAAGACTCGGTCACGAAGAGGAGAGCTTTGGAAGATCTTCAAGCAAACTGGGTGGAAAAGGCGAGGAAGGAGGACGGCCACGAGCAGTTGAGCGCATTAACAGAAGTTCTGCCCGTCTGGGTATGTGATATATATTTCTTACCTATGCTCATACCTATCTTGACTGTAAAATGTACACGAAGCTTCACCATCTGCCTGCTCTGTTCCTTCATCCATCGCGCCGCATACGATTACTCGCGGTCGGACTACACATATCGCTTCTCAGACTTCCAAGCCCGATTCCAGATCAGTTCGTGTTCTTTCTTCATGAAGTCGCCGATGCAGATCAGGCAGAAAACATCGTCGGTGCTTGGTGCATGGCTGTGCACGACGTTGATCGGCAGGTCGCTGCCTTTGCACGAGAGTCGTGGGACCGTTTCATTACAGTCCTGCCCTCGGAGTCGGAGCAAAGTGGTAAGGTGCGGCTCCGCGTCGGGAGCACCGCGTTCTCTAGCCTTTGGGACTTCACACAGCGCGTATTGCTGGATCCAGCAGGAATATACACCTACCTGAACCCACCTCAGCCTGTGATTCTTACCCCTGGCAAGCAGGTAGGCAAAGGCGCGTCCTCACGTGTCAGACGTGAAGATGAGCCGCCTAGCAGATCTGGAAGAGAAGAAGAGGAAGAAAGCGAGGGTGATAGGAAGGCACGTCTCAGGATTAGCGGGTTCGGCGTGGCAGAATGGGTCTTGTGTATGTATTTCTCACGATCTCACACAGAAGCACTATTGATTGCCCGAATGATCAGCCAAGTTTACGCAATTCAATGAAGATGCGAAGAAGGTGGACGAATTCGTATCGCCATTGGATAATCTAGCGCTCTGGTCGTCCTTGTATCATACCCAGTTCGCTCCTTTTGTCCAGGATGAGATCGAGGCATTCGGATACAATCAACCCGGTGTGCGAAAGGCGGCGTGGGGGTTCGCGCAAGTACTATTGCGCACTTGCAAAGGTGAGATGAATCTACACGCGGAATGAATCCCCCTCATGTTCTTCTTAGCTTCGTTGACTCCCCTGCTCTCCACTCTCAGTCACGCGATGTTGCGTTCTGCGTGGATAGAGCCTGACGCTGGCGTACGCCAAGTGCTGTGGCAGCCTCTGTTGACGTTCCTGAAAGGTACGGAACATCCTACAATCCCAGCGTTTCTTCCTCATCTGACTTGTCCGGCAGAATATCCCAACGCGTGGGAACTCGAGGCGGCATCCCCGGCGGAAGCTGACGGCGACAATGAGTCTGATGAAGAAGGCGAAGAAGAGGGCCAAAACTCTGAGACGCTCAAACCGTCTGCCAGTGAGAGCAAGGTACTCGTCTCACATGCGTACGAAGAGTTCCGACAGTTCCTGGAACTCGGCTGCATGGGATCGCCAGTACAGGAGTATCCGGCGGTCATCATCATTTTGTCGACGATACCATCTTCTGTATGTATATTTTCCACTCTCTGCTGTGTGTGTACTTACGCGAGACTCCAGATTATGGCGTCCATACCTACTCCGATACAGACGCTGTTCACGTCATTTTGGGCTGCGGTGGACGGTAGAGCGCTCAGCGGCTTAGACCGTACTACTGCGTCTGCGGCGTTCCTTTCGTCGCTCCTGGAATGCACGCGGTTCATTGCTCGGAGGCTTCTTGGAGAGAACGGCGCTGTCCTATTAGGAGCTGACGCGTCTATAAGCCAGCGGGATGGTGCGCGCGAGCTGGTACAGGAGCAGACAAAGCGGGCTTGGGAGGAGCTCTGCTCCGGACGACTAAAGGTAGAAGACGAAGTCGCGGCGGACTCACTTGCAAAGTTTTTCAAGGACCTGGCGATTGGTGATGAAGGTATTGCACTTCCCTATTCCTTCGTTTTTAATCTGACACCTACTTCCAGACCTCTTCGACTCTGCATGGACAACGTTTGCGGACGCTGTCCGTGCTCAGACACAGACACCCGCTTCAATAGTCCCTACATTGGTCTCTGTCACCCTCAAATCTTGTAACAAGATATTCGACCCGAGTTCTCACCCTAGCAAGGTCGCCAAGGTCCTCACATCCGACGTCGTGCGCACCACAATCGAGCGCTTCGAGGGGATACTCGAGACTGATGAAAGTATTGAAGTCAACTCGACAATACTGGATTCCCTGGTTTCGGTGCTGAATGAGTTTGGCGAGGATCTCTTCTCTATTCCAGAGCTAGCAGCTGTGAGTACCGCGATATACCAAATAAACGAATCTAACAGTTTCTTTAGGCAATAGATAACACATGCTTGCACCATGTCCGCCGCTTGCTCGCTATTTCACCAGCAGCTCTCCAAGTGTACCTGTCATATCGGGCGGATGAAGAACCATGTAGTCTTCTATGGGAAGCCGTGCTACGCGAATTGGCACATTCGTCAGAAGATCTATTGCAGTTACTTCCTCCGCTGCTGGACGCTGCAGAAGGAAATAAGCTGCCAGGCTATCTTCGCCCGTCATCGAGTGAGATAGACGATGTGACAGGGCAGCTGTTGGTAACTGCTCTAAACGGTCACAGCAGCCAGAGCCTTTCCCTCGTTAAGCGGCTTCTTGCAGCTGCAGGTGCTAAACCTTTACCACTGACTCGCAAAATGGAGTACTAATATTTTTACAGACCACTTTATCTCGCAGGAATGCTTCCAGGGACTTATATCCAGCTTGACCGCCGCATTCTCTCAGCATGTGCGAGATACACTCCGTGGAGAGCAATTCGACGCCCGTCCCTTCAATGCTTTGCTTTCGCTGCTCGAAGTGGCTTTCCAGAAACAGGCGCTGTCAGCTTCCGATTCCCTCGGTCTGCTACCGGACGCATTCACTTTTGCGTTCATCTTGCCGCTTCTTGACGATATCAAGCTGGAATCAAGTCAGCTGGAGTCTGCTAGGATGATGTGGCATGCAGGTTTGTCCCAGGTCTCTGAGGAGCTAAGGGAGGATATTTTTGTCCATGTCAAGCAGTCGTTGCGGGATATCGTGCCTGATTGCGGCGTCGCATTGAGGTATTGCGCCTGCCTTTGTTTATCTGTGTCCTAGCTGATTGTGTTGCACAGACCGTCACGCCTCGTTCGCATGTTGACCGACCCATCGCTAGAGCTTCCTATCAACGTCATGGAAGACATCTTACCCCGTCAAGAACAGTTGGATGGCATGCTGGAAGAACTGCCGACATCGCCGACAGAAGTCTGTCTTGCTGTCATTGACCCACTCGTCTTGCCTGGAGACTTCAGTGAGGTGGAACATCCTGCACCGTCGGCGTACGACTACGCAGGGTTTGCGACGTACTCACGTGTCGTAGACGCCTTGATGTCATATTTCCTCGACGACAGGCAGGCTGCGAGAGAGAATGTTTGGGCCCTCCGACATTTTATCGCTCTTGCGATCTGGGCCAAGGACCTCCTGAACGTGCAGGCCTCACAAAGCCCCGTCTTCAGCCAGCGGGTCAGCAAGGCAGAGTTGGAGAATATCGCCCTCAAAGCTCAGCAGCTGGCATCATACTTACTAGCACCAGCCTCGGAAGAAGGCTGGTCGCAGCGGGTAGTTCGCAGCTTGTTGCAGGCCAAACCTCAGGTACCAGCAGATGGTGTCGAGGCACTCTTGCATACGCTCGTCAGACCGAAGTCCGATAGTATGAGGGAGTCGCGGATACTCCACATTGTTTTGCAACATGTCCTCGCAGGCGCCTCAAAGTCAGATGCAGACGACTTCATACAGCTTGCTCGCAGCCTTGAAAAGAAAGGTGTGTCTATCCATTTTCTGATGAAGTACGTAGCTAACTCACATCATCACCAGACCAACACGCATCACTGGCCATCGCACTGTCCGTCACACAATACGCCCCGGAGCCTCCCAAACTGGAGCGGTACAGAAACGAACTGGCTGCAGGTATCTTCGGTGTGCCCGCCTCAAAAGCGAATACAGAGGGTCTCTGGCTTCTTCGCCAATTCGTGGCGACTGCTCCAGATTCAGATTCAGACGTTGTTTACCTTCCTGTTCCACGTGCTGTCAACTTGATGAAAGCTTGCCAGCAGTGGATTACCTCTGATGAGGAGCTTGATGAGGAGGTCGAAGCAGAAATGACGTCTGTGTTCATCCACCTTGCTCCCATCCTCCAGAACGTGCCTGGGTCTCATTGGGACCTGATTTTCGACGTCATGGAGAATAATCTGGAGGTAAGGCGTCTCTTTCTGGCTGTCGGTTGCCTCAGGGACTGAAATGTAGGTTCTAGAGCGCCTCCTTCGACGAAGCGGACACGCTACCAGTGCTTGCCAGAACGTTGAAGCTATTGATCACTGTGCAAGATCTGGTCACAACAAATAAGGCGTTGCGCGCTGTTTGGGATGAGAGGAAAGTTGTTAACCTCACTCTGGTACGAGACCTAGTCGCCAAACGATTGGGTATGTCTATTCTTCCGGCGCCACGTTGCCCGTGCACTCACCTCATGTAGAATCTACATCTGGCAATGTTCCGCTGAGCATTTGCCGCGAACTCGGACTCACTATTGTGCAAGATCTGCCGAGCACTCTTCTCGACAAGGATAGTTTGTCGAAGGTAACATCTACCCAGAACTAAGCGACTTCGGGCTCATCCCGCCTCTTAGATGTGTCACATCCTCACCGATCCATCTGACACGGTACAGCGGATGGCCTATAAGATGCTTCGCGAATCCGCGGCGAAGTACACGGAGCACCTCGTATTGGAGGCCGCTGTTGATTCCGATGCAGAGCTGAAATTAGAGTTGCCTCTTGAGCTTATTTCGTTACTCCAGATGAATTTACCCGAGGATGATCTTGAAGGCGATGCTGCGAACCAGGTGTGTCGCTTCCCAATCGCTATGGTGACTTCGAAGCTCAATGCGTTGGCAGAACATCTTCGGGTATCTCCTGATCTGGATGTTAGCATTCGACCTCTTCAACAATGCAGTAAGTGTCTGAAGTGATCGTGTATTGTCGCTGCAAATTGATATGGGTCCAGTCTCTTCGGGTGAAATCAGGATATCTCGACCATCTACGAGGAACAAACCTGATCGCGGACCGCTTCCTGCCACTTATCTTTAGCACGCTAAATCTGTACGATGGTATCTTGAAAGCTGTGAAGCTCGATATCTGGGCGGTTGATGAATATTACCTCGATTGTGAGTGTTTCACCGTCCTACCAGCGAGCAGCGCCCCACTAACCGTTTGTGTAGTGTACGCACCAGATGTCCCCGCTAGCCTTTCTCTGCTCGCAGCACATCTATACTACCGTTCGCTGCACCTCGTGCCAGTACTCATCCGAAACTGGTTACTGGATTGTCGGGACCGGCAACTCTCAAGTGCCGTAACCACCTACACATCAACATACTTCTCTCCGGCGCTCCTTCAAGCGGAATTAGCCCGAGTGAAAGAACCGGATGCCACTTCTCAACTTACGGACGAGAATATGAAAGTCAAGGTTGCTAGCGCGGTTAATGAGGTGATAGCAGTCTACACTGTGGACGACCAAGAGCTAGAAGTGAGACTCAAACTGCCCTCTGATTGGCCACTGCACACCATCGAGATCAAGGAGGGGAGTCGCGTTGGGGTGACGGAAGACCGCTGGCGATCATGGATTCTTGGGATGCAACAAATCCTCACGTTCCGGGTGAGACCCATGTAGCACTGCTCTGTTGTAATCCCTTACTAATGCATCTCCATGCAGAGCGGAAGTATCACTGATGGGGTTGTATTCTTCCTGAAGAATGTTGCTTCGCATTTTGAGGGACAGCCGGAATGCGCAATCTGCTATTCGTGAGTGACACATGGAAACGTGCATGCGCTCTGGTGCTTAATTATGCCCCTATCAGAATTATTAGTGCCATGGACGGGAGTCTTCCAAAGAAACCCTGCAAAACATGCAAGAATCGATTCCACGCCGCATGCTTGTACAAGGTCAGTCACACAGCTATCCAGCATGTCATGAACTTTCCACGAACATCCTTCTTCACGTCTAGTGGTTCAATAGCAGTCATTCGTCAAGCTGCCCGCTCTGTCGTTCGGAGATTATTCAGTGAATGTTGTAGCAGCTACCACATGACAGAGACCAACACATGA
>JANHOG010000564.1:0-14322 GCA_027627325.1 Phlebia brevispora
ACCAGCGCCGGACGTGGTGCAGGGAACAAGCGACCTGGACGGTTGACATGCGCAGACGTACGGTTGGGGCACGGCCTGGCCACGAGCCCTGAGCATGTTGTGCATGCGGGAAGGGTCTTCTCGATGGGAGTCGTGTAGCACAGAGCTGGACGGGAGAGGGACGCGGTGTTACAGCTTGCATCATATGTTGCCTGCGCAAGGTCGGCGTGGAGGTGGTTGAATGCGTAGATCTGCGAGTGCCGTTAGCCAACGGATCTTCTCTTCGGTTCGATATGTACATTCATTCTCCTCGCACGGCTTGAGGATTTGACCCCAGATTGGTATCTATCTGGTCTGACAGCATACCGCGTGGATCGAAAATCCCCTTCAGTCTGATATTTTGCAAAATTCTGGCTTTGGTTACTGTGTAGGACCTATCCGTTTGTCGACGTTACTGTATATATATATATATACCAGTGCCTTGATTATTTAGAAAATATACGCAACGTACTGGACGTTACTACAGGATGTCAGAGCTGCCAGAAGCGCAGCCGTCTTCAACAAAAACCACGATGCCTCCGCAACACAATGGTGCAGGGTCCCCGTTCTGCAACTACACTGCTGCAAGGCCGAGGCAGCCGCATTGTTAGCACCGATGTCCAGACTGCAAACCGTGCTGTACCGTGCTGTACATGGTCTAGCGAGCTGGCGGAGCAGGGATCCTGGATGACAGCGTCTGACAGGCATACGTGAACGGGGCGTTGAATTGAACACCGACAGGATTTAGAAGACCCGTTTCCTGCTGAATGTGATGTTGGGTACCCGGGCCTTCTTGGGATGAAGTCGGACTTCATCTGCGTTGCGACTTGCCTGCATTGCAAGGTGCCTGCACTTTCGTTGCAAAGCGCTGTGCGCGATGCTGAGGCCTAGAGCGCCGCATTGGATGGTGAGGATTTCACCACGTACATGGTGCGCCCCGCCATGTGCACTGTCGACGCATTATCGATGGAGGTCGTAAGTAGGCGCGGGGTACTGGAGGTACGTGGAGGTACGCATCATTGTATCGATGAGCGCGTCGCAAAGAACATAGGCCAAGATGGGAAGCTAAAGCTACACGGCATATTTAGGGTCTACTTGGGAACATCGTGCTTCGATATGACTGTCGGGAAGGCAGAGCCTGGCGTGCGGCTAGGAAAGGGACCAAAAGATACGAGCAGGTTCGGTGGTGAAACGAGAATAAACTGGAATGATGAAATGGCACATCGCAAGGAAGAAAAGCTGAGGCCGCGAAGAGAAAGCGCTGCGAGCATACAAGGTACAAGATCTGCCTCTCAGCATAGTGTGATTACATGAATAATATGGCTCACCGACTCGACTTACCCTTACAGATGGCAGACAGATGACGCTGTTGATGCAGATTGAGTGGATGGGGTGCTTGTTACATATAGTGCGCCCTCGTAGACCCTCTGATGCAGCGGGGTTTTCGCCGACAGGTTCTTGATAGTGAAATAACAGAGAAGGCGTGTATACATGGTCATTCCAGACATCGACTTCCGTAAGAACACAGCCTTGCCGTTGCGATTGGACTTCCAGAACACGTGGATTCATAAGGAGTTGGGCGACGACGAAAAGAGTTGGAGGTCTTTTAAACAGAGCAGAAGAAGCAAAGGAGATGGGTCCCTATACCGCGCATAAGTGAGATTAAACGGTCATTGAGTATGTCAGGCTACGCACCAGAGTCTCAGTCGCGTGGTCTACATTATTTCTCTCGGCCCGCGCTTCACGCTGCAGGAGGATGCAATCAGTTCAAGTGGCTTCTGCGATACTAGGAGAAGCTAGCGTCGTTCGGAAGGAGGAACACAACTCAACAGAGAAAGACACGTACATGGTACTAATTTATCTAAAATTTCGCCTCCCTTCACACTGCGTATTTGCTCAAAACTCGAGAATGCAGAATAGGGAGGTAGCAGAGCGAGACAAATAGACTACCATTGCCAGAGATCAAGCTTCATCGAGAATTTTGCAGGGAGACGATGCGAATACCAGATAAGGCTAGAAGAAACAAGTATCGAGGCCAGTGGGCGACCGAGTCTGTCGCCATCAGGTCGAGATATCAAAGGCTGAAGCGCCCTCTGCGGCGAATGCGTGGCGTCACAGGTCACACCAGTGTGACGTGTTCGCGTTTGCAGGCAGTCCGAGTCTAGACTCTGGACTGTCGGCGGCGTTCAAGCGCTTCTGTGCGAGGTGTGCAATCCACGACCACGACCACCTCTCTCTTCGCATAATACACACCTCGCTTCCTCGTTCATTCTCGCTCTTGTGCACAAGTCAAAATAACCCCCGCTTCTCAATGATCCCCTTCTTACCTGCTCCCGCGCTGCTTGTTCAGATAGTACACTCGACTGCGACATTTGGTGACAGTAGCAACGGTAGCAGCGGCCGATGCAGGTGAACATGAGTGCTAATCGTACATCTCCTGCGCTCCGACTTTTATTTAGAAGGGATACCAATTATAGCAGTGAGATGGGACCATCAGACGGATCCTATGATTATTGTACGCATGGTACGCGATCTATGCTGCTCTTCATTTCGTCTTCTCTCAGTGTAATTCTATGTTTCTCAGTCGTCCCTCATGTGTCCCTCATGCTACTAGCCGCCTCTTTGCTGCAACATCGAGTGCGTGGTATCATCAAGCCATGGAATTCCCACCTGAAGCCTCGTTGATTCTGAAGCCTGACCGTCAACCTGCACCTTACGTCGTTCCAAAGATTCGGGAGCAACCACATCCTATCTGTCGAACCATCTGGCTTCTTGGCTCCAAAACGCCCCTTTGTAATGTATTCTTTCATGCTGACAGTTTTACAGAACAAAGGCAATGACAGTATGTCGTTCTTTCCGTATACACCTTGAGACATCTCATGCGAGCCCAGGTTCATAGATACGTCTATCGCGGATTCTAGCACACTCACGGCTTGTTACTGTCTGTGGCGGACCTCCGTGCTCACAGGATCAAGCGCACACGACGCACACGCTCGTCATTCCCCCCATGATTGGAACACAACTAAATAAATAGGGAAGATAGAGTTTTCGCCATTAGCTCGAGAATACAACCCTATACTCGAGTTTAACATCGCCTCACTCTGGCTCTGCAAGCCCCTGAGTACGTGGCTCAAAGCACGTAAACTGCGTGAAAGAAGATAAGATGGACCGTGTCTTGGTCAAGGGTTCACCAAGTCGTTGCGGGCAGATGCAGTTATCTCCGTACTGTTCGTCAACCATCGCGAATCAATTCCCCGCATAACTCTGGGTACTGTTGTTCGTAACGGTGGGTCGGTTGTTTCTGGACTGGGGTACGGAATTCTGGGTACGTTCGACCTCGCATGGTAGTCTAATTGTGCCCTGACTGACGGGTCTTCTTAGACAGGCTGTAGTCACGTTCGACGGAAGCACGCCTGCGCGCTTCCTCTGCGTTGACGCGTAGCATCGCTGCAAGAAGCGCATGCACCCTCGCCTCTGCCATGAGGCTTCATTCTCATGCCCCATGCGCAGCTGTACATCTAGGGCCCAGCCGAACCCTCTCTTTCGACACAGCTATGCTGGGACTGCAGTGTAGATGGCCGACTGGTGGGTCTCACATTCTCATCTCCTGGCGTGGATGTAGGAAAGACGCCTCTCTGCCTCTCCACCAAAGTAACACAAACTTACGGCCAAGAGATGCAGTTCATATCTTCCTCCTCCGGCTGCGCTCCACGTTGCACAGCCTGCCCGGCTGTCAAGCGTGCTTGAGGATTGGGAAGAGACTTTCCACATAAGGGTAACGCCATATTGCTTTGAACCAATGCAGCTTCGGGTTGTCACGGCGCTCTTCCTTAGGTCTGTTACTGTCCAACGCTGCGCAAACTCACCGTCTTCTGTTGCGAACGTATACATACGCAAGATCAATCCCATCCCATTGGTACAGCAGGATGTCACGGTGCGTCCCAGTTCACATGGAAACCCCACCTAGTACTCACTGGCAAGCCTTCCTGCACAGGTTTTCGTGGGCCCTGGGCAGATACATATCTGTGCGCTTTCTCTGCGTTGACAGACGCCCAGCATCGCCCTTCGAAGTGCGCATATCCTCGCTTCTGGCATGAGGCTTCGTTTCCATATTTCATGCTCAGCTATGCATCTAGGGTTCATTTGAACCCTCGTTCCCAACAGCGCTAAGATGGGGCGGCGACCTGGATAACCTATCGACCGCATCTTGCGGTCCTCATCTCCCAGTGTCACGAACCCATCGGACCCTTCGCAGGCGTGGCGTACACAGGACCTGTGGACCCTATCCTGGTATGCGGATTGCTGCCGTGACTGTGGGAGCGGGACGTAGGCAATTTGCGGCAGACGTGTCTTCGTTCGCGCCGCGTACATGGACCGGCCCTCTCTCCGGTCGAGGCCGGAGACTCGATACCGTTCGTGTCATACATTGAGAAAACGGCCTAGTACCGTGCTCGCTGGTGTCGACGAAGCGGTGGCCTGTTCAATCGACATATTCTACAGACTCCTGCAGTGGCTCTGCGGCTTGCCTTCGCGGGCGGTTGTTCCGAAGAAACCATCAAACTTCCCCAGGCTGTGGTTTCTTCTCGAGTCACAGCCCGCTTCCATCCGCCTTGCATGTATTCGGACCCTGCCTCCTTTCCTCCCACCTATACAGCCAACAGCATGCCTTTGCGTCCGTGGTGAGCTCTCCCAAGCCTGTGAACCAGTGCCGTTCTATAATCGCCTTCTGTACGGACGATAGGGAGAACTTGAACGTCGGCACGGAGGATGGACAACCAACTTTGGATGCACGCGCGAGACGTGTTTGGTTCCCCGGTTAGGGAACAGGCACATTCAATGGGCCAATTGCTATGAGCCGCACGGTCGGCCCCTACTCGACTCGGCTAAGCTGCGTATGCCTCGCCCGCGCAATTCAATCCTTCGACACTGACTTAGAGCCTGCCGGAATGCGGAGTCTGCCAAGATGTGCCGTTCCGTGACGCCGGTGCGTATGTTGTCAGTAGTTAGCGACATCATTACATACTAACCATCCAGTTGTATGCAGCAGGGAATGCACAGGACCCGGACTGTGTTAATGAGGTGGGGGCTGTTATACTTGCCGCTGCGCAGCACGATAGGAAAATCAGAAATATCTTACCCACAACGTTCGCTCCGCCAAGAATAGCCTTCGTATTCAGTTCCTGGGTATGGGCGGTGCTCCTACCACGCATATCGCGCCTGCCGTATTCGATGCTATAGCGATGCTCTGTGTATCATACGTGCTCAGTCACTTGCGTCCAGAAAGTGACAATATAAATCTAATCTCCTTGGATTGATCGAAGGCGGTGTCGTAGCTAGGCTGGGGCCATCAGGAGCAAAAGTAAAAATACCACTACGGAGATTATCATTCTCTCGTGCAGCGGCTATATACTACTGGACAACTTGAAGCTGGCCAAGCATACACATTACACCGGTACCTTGGTCCCCCTTGCAACGAGGACTCCCCCAACGACACCATGCCTGCAACTGCTGCCGACCTTCCTGTTGAAGTCTTCGATCCCATCCTTTCCTTCTATAAACACTACGAACCTCACCGTACCACAGTTGACCGACGTAACGAGGTTGAGATTAGTAAGCGTGGCCTGGGTGCTATCGCCCTCGTATGTCGCAGCTGGGCAGCGGCCTGTCAGCCAAAGATATTTGAAGAAATCAAGTTGCGAAGCCGGGAGGATTTTAATAGGCTGTGGGAGTTGATGAACCATCCATCGAGCCGCATCGCAGTGTATCTGAAGACCATACGATACAGACTATCGCGCGAGGACTTCGGCAACATACCCTGGATCCACGTCGCCTGTCGCAAACTCAAACATCACCCGAAGCTGTCATCTTCAGTTGAATTTCAATTGGATTGCAGTCTAGCGGAATGGATTTTCCCAATTAATAAAATAGCCGACAGCAAGCAACTTCCGATGGCTATAAGGAGCCCTATGTCGAGGTGCCACCGTATCGTGTGCATAGATACGCTGGACTTCATGAATGTCAAATTTGCGCGGTTGGAAGACTTGGGGCGGATGGTCGAAGAGCTTCCCTGCTTGAGGAAGGCTATCCTTTGGCATGTAAAGTGGGAAGAGAAGGGTACCGAGCTTCCCCCTATGCCTTCATGTCGCAAGTCTTCCCAGAAGTCGCCCACCTGCGTCTATGACATGGCGGGGTGCACTGATAATCGCGCTGCATTGTGGCTGGCATGTCTGCATCCTCCGAGAAAGACACCTCAAGTGCGAATCGAAGATCTCCAGGCACTGTACCGTACATTATCCCTCCATGGCAGGTACACTGTCGAGAGGGAGAGTGACGCGATCTGTATGTGCGCCACTTATCCACGATATCATCACCAAGCTAACGCTAATAATAGATGTGAACAGGGACCATGACGACTCGCTCGAGGTCACTCTGAGGTCGCCAGACACGTCTCAGCAATGCATCCATAGCCTCCGATTCGTTGATCCAGCTCTCGACTCTGACTACTGGAAGAACTCCAAAGTGGATGACATGATGTCCCAGGCAGATCTCCACGAAGTCTGCTTTCACTTCACGGACTCCAAACTCATCCCAAAATTTGCAACACAAATCATTGCAATGGATATCTTCTGCGTCTCATCCAAGCTGACATTCACATTGGAGACCACCAAAGGAGGCGAGAAGCGCACTGTTTATCAGACCGACGCTATGCGTCAAGGTGGGCTGTACAATTCTGTATTGAGGACGGCTGCTGATAAAGTCACTTCCACATCCAGAGATCGAAAGCCGGCTAAGGCCAACAGCAATAGTGCACAGGTGGACATCAAGGCAGGTAGCTAGGCTTGCACGCGCATTCCGAGAGCGAGATCTGGAGGCTTTCAGGCCGATGATACGAGAGTTGCGCGAGCAGATGATACGAGAGCTGAACAAGGCGCTAGATCCCGGTGAATTCCCAGAATCGGACGACAAACAGGATCAAGGTAGTAACAAGGACTACAAGAGTGAATTTGACGACGAGGACAAATCTGATAGCAAGGAAGAGACGGATATTCGATCGAGAGAAGCGAGAGCGGGGAAGGAGAGGGCAGGAAGGGGTCCAGCAACGCGGCGCAAACTGAAGCTACGATCTCGCAACAAGTCTTGTCGTGGCATCGAGGATGACGGGTCCTTCACCCTACGAGGTATACAGCAGATGTCATCTTCCAACCCCAATGTCCTCGACTTTCTATCGCGGGCGCAATTCCAACGGTTCACGTTCGACTACCACTCACCACTATCTGCGTCAGAGTCATCCCGTGATATTCACCCACAACCGCCCACCGACAACGAAGTGCATCGGGACGGCACCGAGCTGCAGTTGTCGCAGAAGCTGCAGTTCCTTTCCATCGCTGAGTAGCAGCTTCCCATGACATACCTGGAATGGCACCGGCTGCAGGGGCGCCCTTGGGTTATTGAACAACCTGGTTGTTTGGTCAGGCACGATGACAGGAGCGAACGCGGGCAGGCTCGCCGAAACAGGCAGCGCTGTGGCGAGGGTGGATTTGGACGATGATGTAGGACGATGAGAATTCTGGCAACGACCGCGTATGTTTCAGATCTGTATTTGTGATTGTATTCCCGTATGATATCCTTACACCATGCATCCGCCATTATTCCTACCATTCTATATATGACCTACTGCTTCACATTTCAGTGACCGTTCTCACGGATGGACAGGTCCCGCAGACTGCTCTCTTCTTCATGTAGTCTTGACCCCTGCGCTGATTCACTAGTACTAGGACAAGTAATGAGATTAATGTGGATACGAAGAGGCGTTGGAGACGGACCTTGACATGACACACGATCACCGAAGGGCGAACCAGTCCGCGTTGCGAAGATGAAAATGATTTGGCGTAGGAGAGCAGTAACCGTGTGCGCGGGACCCGCAATGCAGGAATATTGCGAAGGTCGGACCGAGCCATTGCGTGGGTGCTGCGAGCTGTAACGTAGTGGAGCGATAGCTGGAATGGACTGCATTCCTGATAAAAGCCGCAACACCAAAGATAATACTAGCATTTCGAGCACCTCTACAGCTCTAGGTGGCATGACCGCCAAAAAGATAATATCTAGCTTCCGACACCCTGCGCCCAGGTGTCTCGATATGGGCTTCTGATAATTGTAGGATGGGTTCGAGGATTTGCGTCCTCGCTGTCGGACAATACGCGATGCCAGGGTCTAGATTATCGAATAAGATGGTGGTTATGCCACAGGTTACCAGGCAGAACTGTCGTGGGCGTTGCTGTATGCATCCTCTGCACGTCTCCGGGTGTCCCATTGTGCACAGCCGACGCCACACTCAGAAGTGGAGGAAAGATGTCGCAGAGATTCCACTGCCCACTCTTCAAGTCTTCGACCGCCGCGCGCGCCTCTAGTTGACATGCGTCAGTAAGCACGTTAAGATTTCCACTGACCAAGACGTACCCCAAGGCACAGGAGGAGACGCGTCGGGAATGATACAGGTACCTAGGAAAAGGCGGCATGAATGTGATAGACGTTGATGGCAGCGTGGATAACTTGAATGACGGTGACAATGACAATCTAGGAGGAGATAAGCGATAGATCAGCGATGGTCATGAGCCAGACATGCCGGATGTCGAGAACTCACAAGTAAGCTAGCAGTGCCAGCTCGAACGGGACGTGCTATCCGTGTCCGGGCATATTTTGACATGTGCCTTCTGGTGTTCACAAGGCGCCAAGCCGCTATGCCGCTTGACGCGCCAGTCCCTCATTCCAACTATTCCAGCAATCTCGCTCACGGTAGCATGCATACGGGACGCGGCCGTGTGTGGCTACTGTGAGGCTTCGATTGGCAGGGAAGGCCCTCGCGCTTGGTCACGGTGGATCTGCTCAGGAAGATCACGTACCAAATGCCACGCTACCAGTACCCGACACAAAACGAACTTGAATGCCAGACCTTGAGAGAGCCGGATAGAGGATCGGTCGGCTGCCGTGCGTTTGACGAGGACGACTCTCCTAGATCTCATCTTGCGTTCATAGCTGTTTTTACGACAGATCGGGAGCTTGGAATACGGCGACTCTCATCCGTGGTTGCGAAGCAGCTATTCTGTCCCTGGTACGTATTTACAGAATGGAGTTATAAGATATACGTTGGTTGAACACGACGTCTCTCACCTTATTATCGTAAGCGTGCTACTCTTCCTGTACAAGCCATCCATCTGGGCATTCATACAAGCGCAGCTTCATACAGCGACGTCGCTCGGTGTTGCATGCCCCATATCCGCAGGTATAGCGTCCGTCGACTGAGTGGTGATACTAGGCGGCACAGCGAAAGCACCTAGATACGCAACCAATAAAGGGGTCCTGGAGCCTGTACAGGACGGCCTGCCAATGACTCTGTGTTGAAATCACCCTTGAGGAGGAACGCACCTTGACACCCTGGTCTCCAACGAAATGAGATCAATCCTGCGTGCGTGTACGTTTGCCGCGAAAGGCGGTAGTGAAGTTTGCACAGCACTGCCCCGTGCTAGTAATAGGTCTGAGAAACAGCGCAGGGATAGCTGGATCGGTACGCAGCAACAGTGTGCCGCATTAACCAGGAGAGTCTCTTCTCAATCCTTGCGCATGCTCAACAGTGAATAAGACTGTTCAGATCGTAGTGCAAATAGATGGACGACGGAACCGTGGGCTGCATCTGCGGGCGGTGGCTGGGTGTTGCTTTGACGGAGAAGGGCTCTCCTTCTCTCCACGCATGACACGCTTTATGACCGATAGAGCCAGGAAAGACGGTATCGACGTTAGACGAGGGTGTCGTGTCGTCGTTTTGACGTAGTGCGTGGTGTCGGAAGCTCGTCTCTTCCCCGTGCTTCTCTGGTATCCAGTCATGGGGTGGACGACGAGCGTGCGTGTGTAGCGAGCACTCGCAAAATCAAGCGAGGAGGTTTGTTGCGTAGGGGGATTGGGATAAGGTACACCACATAGTCCACGATCTGCGAACCTATGGGCTTGAGTGCGAGGTTTCGACGCGGTGATGGAATTTATATTCGAGATACGTGAGATCATGTTCATGAAGGACACTTTAAGATGTAGTCAAGGAGACGTCTCGACAGAACTGTATTCCATGAGCCGTAACACGAACCAAGAGGTCGGTGAATGGCCCGGAGGAGGGAAAGACTAGTTTTCAGGCAGAGATGATTGGCTGAGCGGCAGTAACATGCGGTGGGTTCGATCTGAGAATAATCTATGGGAGCAGACAAAATATGCTGTCGGCGCCGTAGCAGAGATGTTGATAGTGACAAGAGGAGGGACTACACTAAGTCTAAATGAGATGCCATTGAGTACAGACAAGATGAAGACCAGTATAAATGACATACCATGCGAATACACTTGTACCCTCCACCGAATGATGCCGTCACGATCGCATTCATGAGCAGGGTTTTTGAAAGCTCACTAGAGCTTAACGGTTGTTATTGTGAAATGAGACAAAGGAAGAGTTAGGACGTACGATGAGACATCTGAATCTGGCTGCATCGTTGTTTGCCACCATTGCGAAATGCCCAAGTTGATCATGCTATCTGGAGCAGGAGGGAGCGAGGAGAGGTAACTGTATCGAGCGCAAAGAGCTGATCACAAAGGAGAGAGACATTGAGGCATGTCTTGTCAACGTGGACAATTTTGTCTTCAGACGTCGTCGTCGACAAGCACGCTTTGCGTGAAAGCGCTCGAGTCGGGTGTCTAGACCGCCGTAAACACGCCCGTCACACTAGCGTGACTTGTGACGCTACACCTCGCCTGAGAGCCTATGAGACGCTGATGCGGTCAACTGCCGCACTGCGACGCAAGTCGTCTAGTGGCTTCAATCCCTGGGGCCCCTCTAACAAACGCCTCATCTCAGGACCATAACGCCGATGATGCGCAGTTCTAAACAATCAGCTGGCTGTCTTCTCATTCCGAAACTGCCTCTCGACTCCTTGGTTATCTGCGGTGGGAACAGACATTCGGCCTTCGCAAAGTGGAAGTCTGTCGGCAAGTAGTCCTCCTTATATTATTGTGCTTCTTGGCTGAGAGATGCATTGCCGTACCTTCAGGAGCCATTGAAGTTGATTGTGCCCTCTTGCACTGAGAGCGGAAGCATAGAATCGGCAGACAGAGATGACGGATGGGCTTTATGGTATGTGTCGCACTATATCGTCCTATGTTCCCATTTTCTGACGTCGTAATTGTATCCATAGAATGAATCATCTCTGCCTCCTTCGCTGTACATTCATCTCCTAGGAATGGAGGCTAGCATACTCTATTCCTCCTCATGAACCCAGTTGCCGCATCGAACTTCCCGTTGTCCCGTGTCAAGCACCATTCCGTCAGGTACATCTACTCGCCTCTCGCCGACACATTGGGATGCTCAGAAGCGTGTTTTTTGTGCCCGCGTCGCGTGTACAGCGCGCTGGATCCTGTAATCAGCGAGAAGCTTTCTATATGATGCCGACGGCAGACAGCTCCTCGTCGCAAGAACGTGCGCCACGCCTATGGTGGATTTCCACGCTGCGGATTCCGCCCTTACATATGCCACCTTATCTTGGGGACATGAATCTGTTCTTGTCACCCACCGTCCTTTACGTTCACGAGCACGCCCTCCAGCTAGTCACGCTTGGAGCATTCCCTTGGACTTGTAGCATTACTTCAATCTGAACTCAAAGGTCTCACTATGACGGACGTAAAGCCGAGAGCACCAGAGGAGCCTTCTGCTTTCGGCGTCCGATATCGATGGTCGCGCGGGGCCAATGCCTACAGGGTCTGCCGTAGGCTTGCCATAAAAGGACAGAAGTCTAGTCAATTTCAGTGGAATTGCATAACACAGGCGCGCTGTTCGCGAGCACTGGCGAACCTCTCTTCTACGGCCTGTCGCAACATGCACGTGCTGCTCCGCCTCATGCTGCAACCGCCGTCATGGACGTTACGCCTCCAGATCAGCACCATACGACGTCGAGCTATTTCGCTGTCTGGGGCTACGCTTATGTGACTGATCAGGTGGATTGGCTTGTACGGGAACAACGGTGTGCTTACGGTAATCCGGTGAGATATGCTGCGTTCAACAAGCATGTTTCCATAATCTCATCCTACCAATATGTATTAGGAACAGAACGATATGTAGCGGTGTCTAGGAGATGAGGAAATCAGCTTCGCAGTCCAAGTTGAGGGTCACCATACTCCAAGGTCTGGACCCGACCTCAAGGAGGACAGGCCAAGTCCATCGACCTAGAGGGACCTTCCCTACCCACCAGAGCCTCAGAGTAGCTGCACTGTACGATGCTGTGGGCATTGCTGAAGTAGTGGGCACAGGCGACATGAGGAAGTGGCGCATCAAGCGGCAGCTCGTACACTTGGCGCCTTGTGGACACGAAGGCGCTCGTCAAGATATGATCGGAGATGGAAAGCATTCTTCATTCGAGCTGGCCTTTTCAGCTTGCTTGTGAGTCCTCGATTTCTGTCGTGTCTGGGCCATGCTCATCGCTGATCTACAGTATTTCTCATCTTCCTTCACGTCATTCTCGCCATCTGATCCCACTTCGCCATCTTTGTCCTAATCACCCGTTCTGCTCTCTACGCCTACCACATCCGCGCTGCCCTTTCCTGGGTACCTGTGCTATCCCCAATACGCTGTCTCCTCTAAGTCGAGCCCCGATGTCCTGTATGCCTCCAAATCGTCCTCCCGGAAGGCACGCAAGACTGCACTCCCTTTTAGATGTCTATTTGCACTGGCAGCTGACGTACGGTGCCGCCTTGTGCTTGTGGATAACATCATCAACCATGACGATACGGATGCCGTGCTACACCCTGGGCACATTGTCATCACCACCGGTACCCGAGCCGGGCCTGCCACTGTCCTTTGCCCACCTGGGCGATACAGCGACTTCAGGCCATGTGCGGAAAGTGTCGGAACAGGGAACAGCGCGATCGGCCAGGTACACGCACGATGATGGCCAAACCTCAACGTTTCCGTGCTTACTCGCTTGGTTCAGTCCACTCACATCAGCCTAGGGTATTTAGGTCCCCAATGGTCTTTAGATTGTCCGCTTTGACATCGCCAACCGTCCGCCGAACGCAGATGCCATACCATCATCGGGCGCCTATCGCGCTGGTCCAAGCGCAGCTCTCGCTGATCCACTGGGATTCCCAGGAAGTTATCGGTCCGTCCTGAGCTGTGCGCAAGCTACGCTTATCTGTTTTATGGTGATGTGCCGACTATCCGGTGTGGCGATCTGGAGTTCAAGACCATGCAGTCCTCCCTCCACGGTGAGGGCGCAGCTATCTCGCAACGCGGGCGTATCCATGCCTTGACTCTAGAGCCATTATGCGCAGCTGTATCTTCTATTATCTGGATGCTCGAGAAACTTTTCTCGTCACTGGCAGCCTCTGTAAGTCTTCCGCCTACTGATCCTTTCGTTCTTCATACTGACAACATGTTGTCGCATTAGCGGCGACACTGTCCAGTTCCGGCACTGTTTCTAGGTACTTCGCCATACTAGAGCCAGAACCCCGCTCATTGGAAACGCTACGACTGATAGGAACCAACTGCAGTGTGTTAGCTATCAAGGAGCCTAGCACCCCAGACGTCTATCCGATGTACTTTACGCTACGACAATCCCACATTCTCCTCTCTCCCATTTGAGCGCGCCGCCTCTGATAAGTGAAGCCTATCCGACATCAACCAATTTGCATCTTCAGCGAGCAACAGTTCTACCGGCTCGTTATCTGCGTATCCGATACCAGACGCGTTGGTGGCCTCCAGAAAAACAAATATCGTCGTCATCCCATTGCAAGGTACTTGATTTGCAGATGGATCCTGGCACATAGAAGGGGGAGGTCAGAGCTGTCTACGAGAGCCATACCGTCCGGGCGGGCGCGAGCCACACGGCCACATCTCCCATCCTGCTAACGTCATTGGCTCCGTCGACATGGGTTAGCATGTCACGTACCACTCGACGGCGTCCACAGCCAGCGAGTCTCTGGTGAGATCGTCAAGACCCCGGTCGAAGTTGAGTTATCGGAGTCATCGAGGACTAAAGGACTAAAGGACTGTGAAGGCTGCTCCTCCTGGGCACCTCATGGCTTTACCACCGCCGTGCAGCGGATATCCCTGCTCGCAGTATCCAGCGCCCGCTATGCATACGACTTCCCGTCCGCGCCATGACTGGATCTCTGAGAAGTACGGACGAGATACGAACCTCCGACACTACGTCAGGATGACGACGTGACTCCCTTGTCGGACGTCGACTAGCTTTCGTGGCTCTGCAGGCCATAAAGCGCACC
>JANHOG010000565.1:0-14310 GCA_027627325.1 Phlebia brevispora
TGTGATCCCATGGCCGATCAACTTCGACATTGTCCAGGCGTACGAGGTGCTCCGCCAACGCGGCTATACGGAGTCGTTCAGGGCGGTCACGCTGCGCTGGCCGCTGTACCCCGGTGTCGAGGAGCCGTATTACATCTTTGGGCTGACCAGCGGGCAGAATGTGTTTGTGGGGGTATACACCCACACTGTGCCGCCTGCGGTGGTCTTGACGAAGTGAATTAGCAGGATGGGGGTCAGGATCAGGGTGTCGGATGTAGTAGAGCTGTATAACCTTGTATTGGTAGCTGCTGAATGTAACGGAAGCAGGCTTGAACCAGTCTGGCGTGAAGTTGGCTTACATGTGGATGCCATAAAGCTAGTTAGGGCACCTTTCCTAAGGTCGCTTCAACCTGAACATGTGAGTCCTTGGTCTGGTAAAGCAAAGACGAATACCTTACATTTGCGCCGCATCTGCGAATCTAGTAGTTGATGCTGCAAATACAGCTCATAGTCACGTCATCTCCTCACGTACACCATACGCGAAAGTCGCTGTCATTGGGGCGAACATGCAGGACACGATCAGTCAGCAAGCATGGGCTGCGAGAGCCGTCGAGGCAACAACGCCACGACAATTCTAGCACGCCTGGCGTGCGCTGAGCATTCGCCGCTCAGCCGTCTGAGGAGCACCCTCGATATATCAGACAGACGCATATCGCCTTTCACCCTCAGTCTTCGGTAGGGCCAAAGCTTGTATCATAGATAAATTCACGTATGCGCTACTCGTACCCGGTATATCGCGAGTCGCAGACGTATAGCGCGGATGAAACCCCGGACGGACCCACCTACTCAACCTCAAGGGATCCCGCTCACAGTACCGTAACGTCACCGGTACGAGGACGTCTCACCTGCGCTAGCAGGCGCCGAGAGACCGATCCCCATACTTTCTCCACTGCTAGTGGAGCCCGCCGTGACTTGGCCCGTCGAATCCCTTGAGCCTTCCGTTTGCCCAAGCTGCACGTCCGACGTCCGGTCTGGTTCGGTGTTTTTGACTGCCCGGTCTCTTGTTCCTTCGGAAGGCTTGGGTGTCTTGTCTGCCGGTGTATGCTCGTCTTTGACCCTGGTAAGGCTGTAATTGTGAGCCGCTGGTTCCTCAGGCCTGGAGATTGCGGGAGACCCATGCTCTTGCTGATCTAGCATTCCTCTAGGATCTGCGGCCTGTCGGCCTGAATATGGTATCCGTAGCTCCTCTGAGCCTTGTCCGGCTTCTGTGCCGTTATCTCGGAGCCCTAGTTTGAGCGATGCAGCACTGTGCATAGATGGTGCTGCATCTTGTGCAGTACCAGGACGACGATCATAGTCTCCTCGCTTCATATCCTCCAATCGCCTGATACGCCAGAATGTTAGGCCCCCGCGCTTTGTGTTAGGGCCGCCGGTCAAGATGCGCAGAAGGCCAATCAAGTCGTCCGAGTATGCGCTGTCGCCTATATCGAATAGATCTCTCCACTGGTAATAGAGGGAGTTGTCTTTTCGAGCATTGTAGGAGTCGGATTTATAATTTAGCCAACTTGATTTAATAGCGGAGCCCGATGGCATGCCATCTTCAGATTGAGCATCAATACAGGACAGGATGCTGTTGGCTAAGACGGATATACTGCTTTCCTCATCAAGCGTCCCAGGTATGCGTGGCTCAGATTCAGTCGAAGGAGACGAAGGAGAGAATCCTGTTGGAAGACGGGATGCTTTCTTCAAGGACTCGGCAATGAGAGAAAAAATGAGTTTGAGCTGAGCGCGGTGTTCTTCAGAGGAAGAGGGGCGGAATGCGACGCAACCTGCACAGGTCAGGATGTGGTAGGTCGTCAGTGGGGCCTGGGAGTGTAATTTGGTCTGAAAGAATGCCGTCATGATGGCAAGGACATTGGCTCTGTCGGAGGCTGTAGCAATCAAGGTGTAAACAATCACACAGCACCATTAACACTGCAGGAAACGTACCAGACAAAGACTTAAATGCACGCCGAGCCGGACGCTGCAAGATCGAAAGCCAAGCTGTGAGTGAAAAGAATCCTCGATGCGCTCCTAGGCACTCGAGCAATATCGAGATCAGGGCAGGCGTCGAGAACACGCTCTTCATCAAAGCGCGGACCTCTGGGTACGAGCTGAGGAACCAGTATTCGTTCGGTGCCACTCTATCCATGACAGAAAATGTGTCAAAAAAGAACTGGAGAAGTTCCGTGAAGTGTGAAATGTTCAGCGTATCAAGCGTCTTGGAGTCTGTCATCCCATCGACCATGCTCTGCAAAATAGACATGACTAATTTGAACAGCATGCGTAGGACTTCAGGGGACACTCTTCGCTGCGGTTCAGTTTCGTCGCTACTCCGCGCGGGCAGAGCATAATCCAACAAACGGGCGTATGTCTTCGATTCGAAAGTGGGTTCCTCGTTGGCTTTGATGTAAGTTCGATGAATGACTGATCTCAGAATACTCGGATCAAGCGTCTTGAACGCATCTGCCAACGTCGAGAAGACATGAATCTGCCAGGCACTCGTAGATCGACATGTGCCTTCAAATGAGCCTCGGATGATGACAGGCACCCGGCGGCGAAGTTCTCCATGTGAAAGCACATGCTGAAAGACAGGCGTCATGCCCTCCAGATAGGACTGCCCCTCCCGCCCCAGCAGAAGCATCAATGAGATGATATTGTACGTCCGCCGAGCTGAGCCATCCCCACGTCGCAGGGCATCGGAAAGGATGTTGATGAAAGCGAGACACGTTGATGGTGCGAGCTCCCTAACTTTCTTCAAGACCTCAGCACCATCAGGCAAATCAGACACCTGGAAACCAAGACGGCCATGGAGGGTGGACACCACAAAACGGAGCACTTCGCCACGCTCTAACCGTCTCCGCTCGAGCGCTCCCCTCACTGCAATCAGCAGATTGTCATCACGCAGGATGCCATCAACCTTCGCGAAGATTCGTAGGTCGTTTCGCTCTGAGGCGCGAGCACCATCTTCTTCCGGTATGGCGATATATGCATCGAATGTGTAGTACTGCAGGATGCGCATGACACCCTCAGGCAAGCCATACGGAGGGTGATCTGAATTGTCTGAACGACTTGCGTCATTTTCTTCGGGTTGCTGAAGTTCAATATCTATCTGCCTACGAGATTCGTTATCCGGTATCCGTAGCAGCCTCGCGAGTTTATGACATAGCTTGCATACATTCGAACACAACTGCTGTATTCCAGCATGCAGTTGTGATGATAGATGTCGTACAAAACGAAGGATAGGGCTTATTAAACAACCTTGAAAATAGGGTCGAATACGCCGGAAGGCCGTCTTCAGGAACGTAGTCTTATAGGGACAACGTGCCGATACGAGGGGTGCTAAGACGGCCAATCCGAACAGAAAAGCCCAGCCGCTGACGAGGGTTAGGCTTGTGGCGCGAAGCTTGGGGTGAGTCTCCGATGCGAGATAACAGAGCCCGACGAAGAAGAGAGCAAGTGATAGCTGAAGGACTAGAGGAAGGAATGCAGCGATCTCAAAGAGTCTCCACGTCTCGACACCGCGACTACGGAAATGGAGGATCCGGATGCGCTCTTCTGGCGCTGTCCGATCGGTGGCGAGATACTCGCGGAGCCACTGCTTTACGAGCATCCCAAATGACGCCGTGGATAGACTGAGCACCAAACTCGCGAACCAGCATACGTTCACGATTACGTCCGTGTTCATAGGCTCGAATGGTGATGAGGCAGAGAATAGGGAGGCAGTGGAATTGATGTGGTCGTTGGTGAGGGTATAGCTGCTCGTCTGTAAGGTGATCTGACGGAGCAGGTCGACTGATGTCTTTAAGTAATTCTCCTGAAGGTTTTGAAGGGACTGGACTAGGAATGAGACCAGGACAGCAGAGTACAGTCCCGCCTGCGCACAGAAACCTAATCAAAATGTGGTTGCTGTCGCCTAGAATGCCACTCACGAAGACGAGAAGGGTGTCCATGTCGTCCCTACAGTCGTGGACCTTATCTTCTTCGCGGCCTCGTAGCTTTCTATCAATCGTCACCCAGGGATCAACCTGGGAGATATCCTGGTATTCCTGCGCATTCTTTGTGTACCAACGAGTGCATTGAGTAATGAATCAACAACAAATTCGTTAGGATTCACCTTCGTATTGGCTTGCCGCGGATTACGCAGCATTTCTGTTGGTTCCGAGAGCCTGTCTCACGAGTGGCAAGTTGGGGCGCAATCTACGTTCGAGGGAGATAGTGGTGAAAGAAACGAAATAATGTATACACCGCCATCCTGCAGCAGTATCAGACAGTAGTAAGTTCCTGGCAACATGACATGAAAGCATGGGGACAGATTGGCGCCGCACCTAAGGACCGTTCAGAGACTGAGCGCCAGTCTCTGATAACCCTAGTAATGCTGTCCATTCCATGACGAATACAAGGACCGTGGAATGTGGCTTTCATAGCGCAATGAGAGCGGTGGCAACGCGGTCTGTGAATGGTATATCCCAGCATGACAGAGCGCTGACATTCCCTCGTAGATAGCTGCTGTGCGGCTGCGATGTTTCGAACAGCCTTCTCAGTTGCGCATTCATCGATACTTGCATATTAGAGTCTCTAGGAGGCCGGTTGACTCAGTACCATAGACGGCCTGTTCGAGGCAATTGAATGAACTGCTGGAGAAGTGATCACTGGATGTCAGCTAGTGATAATTATGCGGTGACCACGCAAACTGAAGGCTGCACCTCCAAAGTCACGGTGTTGTAACACCCGAAGTCTTGAAATCCACGCGCGCATCACCAATTCGGCGGCGCTGTCACCCTTGCGTGGTGGATGTTAGAAGGAAATTTCAGGCTCTCACGCTCCAGGGCGCATCATTTCTTCTTTGGGGATCAGGCGCTGATGCGCAATGCGTGGCGTGACACGCCGGACCATGGCACGCTACCACGCTCGTACCACCTCTATGCTTTCTTATACTGCATAACCAACATTCAACAGTCTTCATGACCGTCTTGAAGATCCTGCAATTGCGTGAATATGAGCAGTTCTCAGCCTTTATCTTCCACTAGCGGATCTTCGGATGCACAGAACAGGCCGTTGAGGAGGATGTTACGCGCCTGTAAGTGCTGACTTTTGAGCATCCTAAGGTATACGTGACTATTCCCGCATGCTAATATCTGTTCTGCCGCTATGTGCAAATATTCAGCTATCCTTTGAACCTCGCTTGCACGCCTGACGACATGCTACGAAGCCGTCGGAGTTGGAAGGATCATAGAAGTCGGTCAAAGCGTCAAGGTGTCTTTTGATAATCATTCTATCTACTCCTTTTCTTACTATGGCTAGAACGATGACCGTGCGCCTGCCACACTTGCGGCCGCTGTCCCAGCTCTTATCCTTTAGGCCCACGGCTTCACAGCCTCGACATAAGGCAACGCAAGCATATTGTGGAAACTCCGAATGCCTCCATACTACTCGTGCCAATCCGCTAGCGAATGCACATCTGAAGTGGGTAATGGCGCAGTAGGTCAACTGAGTGTTGCGCTGAGACAGCCGAGACTTACGACAACGTAGATTCGAGAGAAAGCCGGCAGGAAGCCAAGCCTACAGCTATGTCTGTGAGACGGCCGGACGAGTACATGGCTCCCGCTACCTACTTCTGGCCATGTGAGACTGTGGCCGTGCGCACTCAGAAGGTGAAGATGGCAGGACCGCTGCCTAGACTCATGGGCCGAAGCCGTCTGATACCCTCCGCAATGGAATACGCGATGAAGATAACCCTGGACACGGAAGACACGCCGTTGGTTCACATTATCCTCCGTCTCTTTCTACCAACGTACGACTCTCACCAGATGGACGTTGAATAAGCCTGAATAGAAGATAGCGCTTCACTGCTCTGACGAGGATTCTTGTAAGTGCATATATACTCCATCATCAATGTGATCTCAAACGTGCGTGCAGACCTTGGCTACAGCGATAAATTTGATGAAGATTCAGTCTCAGCAGCCCAGCCATCCGCGCATCCCGAACAAGAAGTCCGTTTTGAGCAAACCGTAATGACATCCAACCCTCGACATGCTCCCCGAACTCGTACCGCCACAGTTTTTGCATATTCCATGACCGCAATCGGCGTGGTTGATTTACATAGGCCGATGTTGGAAGTGATCTCGTTTGATTCGTACGATTGGCCTGCCTTCGACATGCTCACCGCATAGCATTGACGCTTAGGCAAGGTCAAGACTGGGCTTCGGGACCAATTTGTGGTGCAGGTGTTCGTTGGAGAGGACACGGATACAGATGCTGCTGGTGACTCTTTTCGGTGTCAAAACCCGAAGCTGAAGCGGCATCGGAAGATGTTCAGGATCGCGTTCACCGTCTCGAGAGATTGACCGAAGGTGCGATATGCGTGCCAGGATACGGAGGACGAAGAGTGGATTGCGGTTGAAACTCAAGAGGATGCTGATCGGAGCGAACCCCACGTAGGTACGTTGCTCTTTGCTGAATCTCTGCGGTGAGAACCATATATTGATGGCTTGCCACACAATGCTCGAGTATTTGAGAGACATACCGTGAAGCAATGCATGACAGATCCATATGCCGCGATGTCTCCGTCTTTGTCAAACGATTATTACGCCATGCCCTCCGTGAACTCTTTGTGAAGGTAGGACAACGAGACTGATGCGTCCAGGGGCCTGTGTTGTCTCTGCCGGTCAATTTGAGTGTTGTAGCCTCCCGTGCTGTGCATGCAGCTAGCTGGTCCCATGGGTAGTCTCAAGTATGGTTGACGAAGTGTTAGGGCGAACACGCAGCACGGGAGCCACCAGTCAGCGTGGGCCGCGACAGTTATCAAGATAAGTACGTTACAGACAAGGTGGTACGCCTGGCGCATGACCAGCTTTCACCCACGGGGACAACGCAATGTATTTCCGATGAATAGATATTTCGTCGTATGAAATACGCTGTACTCTCTAGTGTTACCGGATACATCTTGTTCCGAGCCTGGACCGCACAGTAATCTAGTAGAGGATACATACAATACGCGCATACATGTCACTAATAAATGGTCCTCAAGCAACGTTACGACCGCATACATTGCCCATGACTCAAGCTCTCCAGATGTGAACTTAAACTTGTTTTCCGCACAATGAAACCTGTAGGGCCGAGAAGCCTGAGGTAGTCTCTTTTATAGTCAAAGACAAGCCTGAGGTGGTTGCGCGCTCTGTTATGTACTACTAACTTGAATATCCGGCGAATCACGAGTCGCAGAGAAGGAAGGTGATGATAATTCAGCTACAACCGAGCTTGGCTCCTCATCCTCAACTGACCCTGCTGAACGTACCGTAACGTTGGCGATACAATAATACTGTCGGATGTGGCAGCTTATTGACCTGCGCTTTCAGATGCTGCAATGCCCGCATATTCCTCGCTGACACCCACCAAAGTATCCTCCTTCGACTCCGTAAGCCCTGTTCCCTGCCCAAGGGGTACTACGTCGAACCTCCGGTCTGCTTCGACGTTTTGAGCTTTCCAATCGCTCGTTGGTCCCAGAGATTTGGGCGCGTTGTATGCCGGTGTGCGGAGGCTTTTGGCCCCCACAACAGGATCTTCGCGGACCATTGGGCTTTGGGACTCATGCACTGGCTGCTCCGTGGTATCGCCGCCCAATCCACTAGATGGCAGTATCTGCAGCTCTCTCAAGTTTGATCTAGCTTCTGCATCATGCTCATTGATCCTCAGTGGCATAGAACTGCATGCAGATCGAGTGGGATCGTGGACAATACCAGGGCCACGACTAAAGTCGCCTCGCTCTATGTCCTCCAACCGCCTGATACGCCAGAATTTTCGGCCCCTCTGACTTCTCGCATCGCCAGTGGAGAGTTTGCCGAGAAGGGCAATCAAGTCGTCTGGATATGTACTCTCGCCGACATCGAATAGGTCTCTCCACTGGTAATAGTGGGAGTTTTGCTTTCCAATGTTGTCGGAGTCGGATTGAACATGCCGCCAATTTGATTCAGAACCTGATGGCACGCCGTCAAAGTAACCGTCAATCCAGGACAGAATACTGTAGGCTAAGGCGGAAATCCTGCAGTCTCCGTCAAGCGGCTTGGGTGTGCGTGGCTCAGGTTCGGGCGAAGGAGACAGCGGCAGGGATCTGGTTGGAAGATGGAATGCTTTGTTCAAGGATGCCGTGATGAGAGAGAATATACGCTTAAGCTGAGCGCAATAGTCGTCGGAGGAAGGAGGAGGGAAGGGGACGCAACCCGTACAGATCAGGGTTTGGTAAGTCGTCAACGGGTCCTGGGAATGTAGTTTAGTCTGAAAGAATGCCGTGATTGTGGCCAGTACATTGGCTCCATCGTCGGCTGTAGCAATCAAGATGTAAACAATCATATCGCATCACCGACAATGCAAGAAACATACTAGACAAAGACTCAAATGCACGCTGAGCCGGATGTTGCAAGCACTTGCCCCAAATGTCTGGTGTAAGGAACCCGCGATGCGATGCTAGACACTCGAGGAAGACCGAGATCAGAGCAGGCGTCGACAACACTCCTGTCATCAAATTATGGATCTGCTCGCGTGAGCGCATGAACCAGCGCTCGTTCGACGTCACTCGATCCATGACAGGAAATGTGTCGAAGAAGAACTGAAGAAGTTCCTCGAAATGCGAGATGTTCAGCGCATCAAGTGTCTTGGAGCCCGTCATGCCGTCGATCATGTCCTGCAGAATAGACGTGATTAGTCTGAACAGCACGTTTAGGACTTCAGGGGGCACTCTTCGCTGCACCTCGGTGTTGCTGTCCCGAGCGAGCACGGCATAATCCAACAAACGGGCGTAGGTCTTCGATTCAAAAGTGGGTTCCTCATAGGCTTTGATGTAAGTTTGATGAACGATCTGTCTCAGAATGCTTGGGTCAAGGATCTTGAACGCATCCACCAGCGTTGAGAAGACATGAATCTGCCAAGCATCCGTAGATCGATATGTGGCTTCGTAAGAGCCTCGGATGATGATAGGCACCCGGCAGCGGAATTGCAGTTTGGAAAGTACATGCTGAAAGATAGGCGTCATACCTTCGAGATAGGACTGCCCCTCCCGGCCCAACAGGAGCATCAATGCGACAATATTCTATGTCAAAAATGGGTCCCCCTTGCATTGCATGATATCGGAGAGGATATTGATGAAAGCGAGACATGTCGATGGTGCGAGCTCGTCAACTTTCTTCAGCACCCCAGCGCCATCAGCCAAATCAGACACCTGTAGACCAAGACGGCCATGGAGCGTGGACACCACAAAATGGAGCACTTCTCGAGGCTCTAATCGCCTTTGCTGGAGTGCTCTCCTCACGACAACCAGCAGATTGTCATCACGGAGGACCTCATCAACCTCCCGGAAGATGCGCAGGTCATTTTTCTCTGAGGTGCGAGCCTCGGCTTCTTCTGGTATGGTGTCATATGCATCGAGTGTGTACTTCGTCAAGGGGCTCATGGTTATATCGGGTACGTTATGCGGCAAGTGACCTGGATCGTCTGAACAACTTGCATCATCCTCTTTGCGTTGCTGAGCACGAGAATCGCTATCTCGTGTCCGTAGCAGCCTCGCAAGTTTATTGCAAAGCCTGCATATATTTGAGCACAACTGCTTTATTGGGGCACATAGTCGTGATAGATGTTGTACAAAGTCAAGGGTAGGGCTTATTACACGATCATGAAGGCGCGGTCGAACACGCTGGAAGAGAGCCTTCAGAAATGTTGTCTTGTATGGACAGCGTGCCGATACCAAGGGTGCGAGGATTGCCAATATGAATAGGAGGGCCCACCCGCTGACGAGAGTGAGGCTCGTCGCACGAAGCTTCGGGTGAGTCTCCGACGCGAGATAGCAGAGACCGACGAAGAAGAGTGCAAGCGACAGCTGGAGGACGAGAGGGAGTACGGCAGCGATCTCAAAGAGCTTCCAATCTTCAACACCGCGCGCACGGAAATGGAGGATCCGGATCCGCTCTTCTGGGACCGTCCGATCGATCGCCAGGTATTCTCGAAGCCACTGCTTCACCAGCATCCCGAACGACGCTGTGGAGAGACTGAGAATCAGGCTCGCGAACCAGCAGATGTTCACGATCACATCACTGCTGGCCGCTTCGAACGGGGAGGAAGGCGGGAGCGGTGACGTAGTGGAGTTGAGCGAGCCGTTGCTCAGGGTATAGCTTCTCGTCTGTAAGGTGATCTGGCGGAGGAGCACAACGGAGGTTTGCTGAGGATCTTCCTGAAGGCTCTGGTAGGACTGGACCAAGAAAGACGTCAGAACAGCTGAGTACAGACCCGCCTAGCATGAACATAGTCAATCTATGATGGTGCTTGAGAACGACGTGCCACTCACGAAGACAAGTAGCGTGTCCATGTCATCCTTGCAATCATGGACCTTATCCTCCTCGCGGTCTCGTATGGTCTTGTGTATTGTCACCCAGGGGTCAACCTGGGTGACATCCGACTGGCATTCCTGTTCATTCTTTACGTACAGATATTCACGTTGAGTGGCCCAACCAGCGATGAAGTAGCTAGAGTCTCACCTTCGAGTTGGGTTGCCGCGAACTACGCAGCATGTCTGTTGGCTCCGAGAGAGTGTCTCTTCAAGGTTACCAGTAATAAGTTGCGGCGCGATCTACGTTCGAAAGAGACGGCAGTGAAGGGACCAACACGGCGGGCATGCGCCGATTTTGGATGAAAGGAAAGTCGCTGTAAATGTATGTCAAAGGGTCTAGTTTTCGCCTAATTTCGCCAGCCATATCCGGTGTGGAGTAGTCAAACTTTCACCCCAATTGTACACAAATTTTCACCGACTGGAAGGGAAAACTACTACTTTAGGTAAAAAGCACAGAAAACACCTTCGGAAGGATTCATTGACCGGTGGCGTCAACGGGCAGACAATGCCTAGAAAATGAAATCTTTCTCACGCCTGCGAGGTCAACGTTTCGCATCGGACGAAAGGAAAACTTTTCCGGCGAGGAAAAGGCATGCATTACAAGAAATGGTAAGCATCGACATATGATTCATTTGGGGTCTATTTTCATATGCCATACAGGTTGCGATCGCCGTTGCGGAAAATCAGCGTCAAAAGAATCCTGTGCGTCGTCGGTAAAACCATGTAGAACTACAGCAAAAGTACAACAACACTCTTCTTGGAAAGGCATCCTTTCACCCTTCTTTGCAATATACCTTCGCCCACTGCCACAGAAAAAGCCTTTTCACCCCTTGAGAGTACTGTCCTTTTTCCTTGCGTGGCCGCTGACATAAGTCCATGCAACTCCAGACGACCGGCATGTCCGCGATTCTTGAGACCCCCTGCGTCGACGTGCGTGGCCCAAGGGGGACTCAGATCACTCTGAATATCCCCTTCAGGACGTACCCCTTCAACCCATTCCCCGATGGCGCGACGAACGACGGTATCTCCGACATGCAGGTAAATTTCTGGGACTGGACGAGGATCATCTACCGCTGGATACTGAGCTAAGGCGACCAGACGAATGACGGCGTTTAGGAGCTTCGTAAGTGCGCTTGCAGCATCCCCTCTTTTGATTTATAGGACGCTAACTGAAGGCTTGATTTCAGAGCTCTGGAAGATAGAGTCGACACCCAGGATGTCAAGTTTACGTCGGACGCCAAGAACCCCACAGGAGCTTTGCTCAACCTGGTATGTGTCTTATTTGATTCGAGCGAGGGTAGTACTGACATTGGGCGGGAAACACAGCCGGGACTACTTCTCCGACACAGTCCGCGCAGGCATTGCAGTATGTGCACGGTACATGGCACGAGGAGCGCCGCTTCGCAAGACGAAGATCATCCTCGACCTCATGTTCCCTAAGCTGCGTCTGTCTCCTGTAGCGCCATAGTAGCCCTCCGCGGCACTTGTGTCGAGGACAGCGACACTTTCGGTGCGAGTTACATCAACGTGAACGACGAAGGAGGCCGCCCGTGGGATGGGGCTTACCTTTGGTGACCGGTGCATCTGTTAATTTATGAGGATCCTTTATATGCTGTTAAGGCGATGACTCCGCCCACGGCACATTGTCCCCGACATAATCTATAGGCGTAGCCTGTGCAGTTGGGACTTCATGCAGTAAAGATACTATAACACTATACTACACGACAATGCTATTCACAATGTTTTATGGATAATTGACCCTACATAGCTACAATGCTGCTAAGGGCCTCATGCGGCAGTCCTCCGCATCAAGTAGCTACATCATGGGATGGAGCTACCGAGAAGCTATGCGGAGTAGCTACCCTCTGCGGCGGAGCAACTGAGAGACTACTCCGAGTCACAGTAGCTACCCTTTGCGACAGAGCTACCTAGTAGCTGCATCATATCACGATGCTGTAGCTCTTTATCAACTTCATGGAAATGGACGGAAGTGAGCCTCTCAGCATTGTACGAGAATAGGCATCAGAGACTCGCGATAACACAGGCGCAAAGCTGCAGCCCTATGTGAAAATTTAGAGAGCTGCGAGAAGTTCTCTATATCTCTATACTCAGCCATGTGGCAATCCATGAATGACAAAGGCGCCATATATATTTAGATGTTAGCTAATTATCATTCTTGAGATCCAGACCAGAGATACGCTGTAAGAACTGCCCATAGTGTAAGGCACAGGAATCTCGTAGCAAGCAACTTCAACTGGAACAGAGATGAGGCTATGTCATTCTTTGTCAGAATTACCCAGTACTACGGACATACGGTGAGTTGCACGAACCGTGGTCTGTTGTTATCTCCTGAATCTCTTGAGAGTACGCCAAAGAGGCGTGAGCATATGTCTGAACGCACGTCACATACTTGGTGCCTACGTGAGGATCCTGAAAGGCCTGGGTTGACACTGAGTTCCTGTGAACTGATCCATGAAGTAACCAGCAGCATTCACCGTGATTGCCGTCACTGGTTGTTTGCCTGCATAGATCAAATCGTTAGCAGCGTAGAGTAGTATAGCAAGAGGTTTTGACATCACCCTCGACGCTGAATTTGTCTAATCGGCGGCCTTGGCTGGTGTCCCACACTAGAACCATTCCCCGATTGGTGCCACCTAATAGTACGGTCGATTCTTTGACAAATGTCACCGGGAGGATGTGGCCCTCACTGTCCATCGCTTCACGGTGAAGGGTCCGAATGTAGGATGTGTCATTCAAACCGATTGCGTATAGATCAATACCTCCAAATATTTTCGAAGTGGCTAGTGTTTTTCCATCAGACGATATACATGCATCTGCTCTAGGGGAGGCGGCCTGAATATGAGTGTTGGAAATGAGACTATGAGAAACTTACATCATGCCTTTCAGCGGAACCGCGTACAAGCGCGCACAAGTCTGTGAATCGAATATCCTGTAACATAAAGGTTCCACCCGTCAGTAAACACAAGTCGATAGTCGACAGTCACGTACCAGAGGCCATGAAACATATACACCACAGCCAGAGCTGTCACTCCACTCTCAAGGTCGACGAAGTGCAATGCAGTGACTAGGGTTTCGTGTTCGCCGTTGTCCGCTATCACATCTTCAAGAGGCGAATCCAGTGAATTAACCAGATACCAATCGTCTTGAAAAGGTCATCAGACTTCGGAAAATTGTCCATGAGATGATCGTGGGTCCTACCACGCAACCCGCTTCTCCATATCTTGACCTCCTCATGCGCGCCCGAGGCAAATAAACTGCCTGCCACAGCGAGCTTCTCCACCGGAGAGTAGTGAGCGGTGAAGGCCGTCAAAGATAGCTGTGACTGTACCTTCCCTCAGTGTTTGCTGAGATATATGGCTAAATCAACTGGCCTTTGAAATAGTTACACATCCAACCGTGCCATCTTCCAGCCCGCATAAGAGGGTTGTGCTGTCAGGTGCCACCCAACGTAATACAAGTATAGCGACTGAAGTCTTTATAACGTACGGCAAACTCTCAGTCGCGGTCTTCCATACACACAAGACTCCATCCAGGCCCGCGGTCGCAAGCAATGATCCGTCCGGACTGAATGCTGCAGCCACCACGTCTTGCTCGTGCTCGCCTTCAAGCTTCCTCGTCTTTAGCGCTGGTCGAAACCTTCAGAGTCACCACGGTGCAAGTAAATATATGACACACCGTTCATCACGGCTGCAGATTCCTGGCTTGAGGATTTTCTTGAGGGGACTGGATCCGAATTTGTAGCACTCAGAGTCGGATAGATAGCGCCAGAGGGACTCAAAGAAGTAAACCTTCGGACCAAGATATTCGCAGGCAAGGTAAACGTCGTGTGCTCAGCTGTCGTGCGGGCGATCGGGCGCGAGACTCAAGACTCTGAGGACCTCCTGAGGGTCGAGGAA
>JANHOG010000566.1:0-14308 GCA_027627325.1 Phlebia brevispora
TGTCCAGGACCACATCCAGCACTCGACATGGCTCTCCAACCTAATCTCAAGCCCCTTATCATCGCAGGTTCTCCGTCTGCTCCTCAGACAATCGACGTGTTTTGTACGTCTAATTTCTCCAAGCACGCCATTTTTACTGTGCTGAAGGCGATCCGCAGTGGATTACGTCTGCCCGTACAGCAAGAAGATCTCGTTCACGCTTGACAAAGTCGTCATCCCCCCTGCTGAACCAGCAGTACGGCGGTAAGGTCAAGATCATCTTCAGAAATCAAGTGCAGCCATGGCATGCGAGTTCCACACTTGTGCATGAGGCCGGCATCGCAGTACGTCCTACAATCAATGAATCGTCTAATCATCATCTGACACTCCCCGCCACAGGTCGCACGCGTCGCGCCCGATCAGTTCTGGGCGTTCTCCCTGGCTGTATGCTAGCTAACCTGTACAATCGATTGCATTAGCTGACAGATTGATTAGCTCTTCGCTAAACAAGACGATTTCTTCGACATCCCTTCCTCCGATCTTACCGTGAAGCAGATTCGGGGCAAGCTTGCGGACCTTGCTGCCTCTGTGATCGGCGCGGACAAGCGTGACGCCGTTTTGGACCTCCTCACGAACAAGTCATCTCCCAATGGCGGCGTCGCCGTAACTGACGACTTGAAGTACACCAGTGGGTTCTCTGATACTACTTGCGTCTATTGAAGGATTGATTCCTAATTTCGACCATTATAGTCAAGTTCAGCAGACAGAATGGAATCCACGTTTCGCCCACTGTCCTATTCGACGGGCTCGTAGCTAACGAGATTTCAAGCTCTTGGGGGGAGACAGAATGGAAAGAATTCTTAGCGAAGAAAATTGTTTGAACATAGACATGAGTTCAAGGAGTTAAGTGTATCATAGCTGTATCCGTATTACTCCGGAATAACGATCAGGAATGTACTGTATTGTTCGTGTCTTCATCTTCAGTGTGAAGCGTAGAGCCTTGCTAATGATCCTCGGAATACAGCAATTCCACGGCATGGGCCGACTTTGCTTTGATGGTGCACTTGAATGGCTTTGGGTGGCTGGAAGAGGTCACATACATGAAAAGCGTTCAAGTCTTTAGGCAACTAGTACACACCTCACAGTGCCGGTCAGTGATTCTGCAGATGGGGTCATTTCTTCTCCGTCCACTATAGCCTTTGTGATGTTGAGTGTGGCGAGAGCCATCGAACAAGCGACGAAGACAGAGACCTCGGCAAGGTGCATGCCTAGCATTTTTTTCAGAGTCAAAACTACCGAGTGGGCTAACTCATCGATGACTTACCTGGGCAAATCCTAGAAAATTCACCGTCAGAACGATATCATGCGGAACAACTGGCGACACACCTTCTTCCAAACCCAAAAACATATATCCGCGGATCTAATTCAGGTGTCCTCCCATTTTCGGCGAGGAAACGCTCAGGCTTGAATGCCATCGGATCGTGGTATGTCTGAGGATCGTGGAGGAATTTCCTGTGGAGGACGAGATAAACACCAGAGTCGGGCCACCGTATTCCACACGCACCAGATATTAGGGACGAAGAGTGTTCCTTTGGAGAAGTGATAGCCTTCATACACATCGTCCTCGATCAGGCGATGTGGCGCACCTGATAGATGCGTAAGTAAAAGAGCCGGAACGATAAGGAGGAAAGTAAATCACCTAGTGGGGCAACGGGCATCCAGCCTAGTACCTCTGAACAGAGTGCGGAAACATAGGGCAAACGCTCTCTGTCCTCGAACGTCGGCAATCCGTCATGACCTATCACATTGTCGATCTCGGCTTGCGCCCTCTTCTGGACATCTGGATACAGGACCATGGCAAGGAAGAAGGAATAGACCGAAGACACCGTCTAGCGCGCAGCGTATTAAATCAGCCCACATCAAACTTCATGAAGACAGAATTCACTGTGTCTGCGCCACCTAAGAAAAGAATTGAGATTGGCTGCGAATTCAATGAACATAGAAATACTAACCGCCATACAGAGATGCTGTCACTCCTTTCAAGATATCCTCGTTTGCGGGAGACATTTGACCGTATTGGAAGTTTGTTGTTACAAAATTATGTGTGTCCGCTGTTCCTTGCTGCAGAGTTGGAAGAGATCGGTGACGAGGTAACAGAGCTAGTGTGGAGTTCTCACCCTAATTTGAGCTTTTACCATCTCATAAGGCACATCGTATGTATCGGTGGTGTCCTTTGTCCACTGATCCACTTGCCGCTTCCATCCTGCTCCAGGAAACCACGATGGAATGTATCGCATTGCATAACGAGAAGCTTAGAAAAGTCAGAGGCTCACACGCAGGCACTGACAAATAGGTACGACGTCCGCGAGGAAAGCCCCAGGTGGGGTGGAAGCCGCAAATCCTTGTCCAGACCTGTCAACGATATCGACTAGAGGGTCGCGTCCATCCTGGACCGAATAGCCATAACCAATCTTTAGGATAATAGCGCCTGCATTCCTGAGGGCAAATCAGTACACGCGTTAAGCCTCAACTTCGTAAAATGTACTTGCGAATATGCTCGGACAGCTCATCCGGCGCACGAAGGATGCGTTGTAGGGTACGGCGAGTCTCTTCGTTGATGATGTCATAGAACTTCGCCACTTGCGTGCGACCGCCGATGAACTGCGCCAGCATGCGCCGCATGATACGCAGCCGCTCGCTGTATCTGCACAGAACCAGAGCCCTATCCCACCCGATCATTTCGCCAGCTACGACGAGGCAAGGGCGGTAAGCATACTTCGCACCCCTCTTCTCCAGAAGGTCAACGGCGGCTTGAGGTGAATTCAGGATGATGATCCGCTGTACGGGGACTCTGACAGACATTATTCCGCCTGGGGCAAGGAGCATAGGGAGAATCACAATTACGTCTGGATCTCTCAGCCTACCGTAAATGTCGCCCCACTTCATGAACGTAAGCCATTCATGAGAGGTGGGCATATCTAGGAGATTGCCTATGATTGGCCATGGCCTGGGTCCGGGAGGAGATGGCTTCGATAGTTTGCGTGCCAGTAATTGTTGTGTGAGTAACGCCACAAAACATCCGAAAATGACGTCGACGATTGTCAAGGATAACATCTTGACCTGACGAACACAGATACAAAGTACGTCCCTGGCTGATATGGTGTCATTGAGAGTGCGGCAAATAAGCGGGCGTTGTGAGTCTTCAGCACAGGTACCCAATGCAAGGGGTTGTAAAAAGAACCGTGCTCACCACTTTCCAGGCCTTGAGACTAAAAGGTTGTTTTGTTTATGATGAGCCTGAACAAAATGCACAAGGCTTCAAAGTGGTAGTAGCAGCAAGCCTTGTAAGGGCAATCTTATGGCAACCTATGCACATTTGGGGATCACATTGTCCGAAACTGCATCCCGAGACGTGAATATTTGAAACTGGGCCCATTCGTCCCCCTGGAGCGTTATTTGTGCGCATATCCACTAAAAAATAACTACGAATGGGGAAAGATGTGAACTGTAGTACTTTGGACCTATGAGAGAACCGGTGTCGGCGGCTGAGTGGGACATTGTCAAACGAGTTGCAAGACTGACCTCCGCCAATGCAGCGATCCGCGGCATCCATCTGTGTTCACTTAACAGAGGTTAGAGTATATGAACCCGCTCCTTTCGATTCTGAATTCGTCTCAATTTCTCCTCGTCGGACGCGGCGAGCAAACGTTCACCGTCTGAAACTGAGTGAAGCGTCGAGATTCAAACATGGTGCGGAGATTGCCGCGACCCCGCCCGCCCACCTTCTACCATATATGGCAATGTCCCGCCGCGAGGATTTCCTGCGAATTTTGGGCCTGCTCGAGTTCGAGGGCCTTATATGTGCAGTCTCACTATATTGCCAATGTCATTCCGTTCATGCTAGACCGATGACACATCAACATGGCTTACAATATTTGCAGCAGACAGCATGATCGCTGAATGGCGTCCACACGCGGTCAGGTATCACAGTGACAATAAGGTCAGTATGAATGAGCCTGAATCCTAGTCATCGCATTCCAAGACAGTCTAGCAAGAGGACAATGTACCAAAGAGAGTGAATTCCAAGTCATCAAGTCATTGAAAAGGAGAGGTCGACTACTAGCTCGTGGGTCACAACTGTCGTCGTGGGTCGGATACCAGATTCAGCAGGCTACTCCTTTGCAACTAGGGTCTTGCGCTTGGGATGCCTGGACACAGGTTTTGTGGAAGCAGCATCGCCAGTAGTCCTGCCTTTCGGATATCTGACTGGCGTAGCGGTTTCCTGGACAGCACGAGTTTCAGCCGCCTTGGTAGGCAGCTGGGAACCTCTTGCTTTCCGTTGAGCTCCAACAGTCTCAAAAGTACCCTTTTCAAGCGAATCTGCTGTCTTTTTCAAGACACGACGATTCTTGGAACCCGTTTTCGCTTTTCCTGTCGGTGACTTGCTTACCGCGTCCTCTGCGTCTGGTGTAGTGGAATCTCTCGACTTGAGTCCCGGAAGTGACGAGCGAGGGATCGGCACTCTGACTGTGCGCGTAACAACCGTTACACTTGTTCCAGTACCCTTCGCTGATGCTTTCCTGGCCGAATCGAGTGGTTGTGAACGTAATTTGCCGGTTGGTCGAGTAGACGGAGAAAGCATCTTTCGACCAACTGCGAGCTTCTGGGACTGCAGCTTCCTAGTTTTTGCCAGTTACTGTAGGAAAAGATAAATCAAACGATATACAACATACCTTGCAACTTCTTCGTCTTTCTTTGTCTGGGTCGGCCATCTGGTGGGTGCGGGTGTGACAGACGACCTGCATAGAGAAACATTGATCAGCGTTGATCATGGAGAAACTCTTTGCCAACCCACCGCTGAGGAGTAACTACAGCACCCTTGATGCCACTCGTGGGTTGCTGCGCTGTATTGGCAGTCTTGGCTTTCACATCGGGAGAAAAAAGTCTGGATTCACATTAAGCACCGAAAGCAGACGTGGAAAGCTCAACTACTCACAACGTAGGGTCCGTGGGAGTAGACTCCATGGGGGTGATCATTGTCGGGGACAACGGCAAGGGTGTGATGGAAGCAGTTGCCATTCTTCGTCGCCCAGGTAGAATCTAGCAGAAGATAACGACGCAGCAAGTCTAAGAGAAAAGGAGCGAGAGAGCAAAGCAGAACCCTAGTGCAGAGGGAACAGAGCAGGGGGGCAGAGAACCAGTAGAGACAAGACCTTTATGTCGAGAGACGGGGCAATGCAGGGTAAAGGGCTGTGCGAAGGATATGCGGAAAGCAAGCACACACCACGGATTATATAGGATATCGAGAAGAAGATTTGGTCTCCGCTACAGCCCATAGGTGCCTTTCCTGGACCATCCTTTGGCAGAGATCTGACGAGCCATCAGCCGTCCTCCTAGTCATGAGCTGCGCTTGATAATGGCAATAAGGTAAGCTATCGAGGTCCGGTCTCCGAGAGGACATCGCGTAGCAACGTTGTCACCAGAGCCAATGAATGGACAATGGACAAGGAAGGGCTTTGAAGAAAGCCTCGCGATGAGATCGTGTTGCTGGCAGTTTGTGGAAGAGGAACAAGAAAGGGAGAGGGGCGGGGCGCCCATTGCGGAGGGCGGGAGCACGTGGCATGAGATCAGAATGCAATCTAATCTCGAGTGGCAGAACGCGCTTTCATGAACACGCGTTTACCGCAACTACCACCGCCTTAGCACTTTCCTCCTTTCCTTCATGGCTAACAGACTTGCGCAGATCGCCTCTCTTCCAGCAAAGGACAGGGGCTCAGCGTATCTTGCCCTCACCACTGAGGTCCTTTCAAGACCGGACCAGACCAACATACAAGCGGATATACATGCGCTAGTCGAAGCGGTTGTCTCACCAGACAATGTCGTAACAGGGCGGCAGGTTCTCGCAGAACTTGCGACGCGATTGAATCAGGGCGTAATCAAGGATGCCACCCTTAAGAAACAAGTTGTGCTCGATATTCTGGAGACTGTACAGCCACGGCTGGTTAGCTTTGAAGAGCAGGTCGGTCTATAGTCCATCTATGCCGCTATGTAGTATACTGAGCATCGGTCAGGCCAATGCATTAAGGTTTATTCTTGCAGACATATACGAAGCCGCAGAGCAATGGAGAGACGCTGCCCGAGTACTGATGGGTATATCGCTCGATGCAGGACAACGGTATGCAATACAATAGACCCGCCATATGACGAGTGAACTCATACTATAATCAGTACGGACGAGGAGAAGCTTAGGGTATATGTTCGCATCGTACGGCTATTACTGGAGGAGGAGGATTCCGTGCAAGCAGAAACATATTACAATCGTGCCGCATCCCTATCAAATTCCACAAATGACAGGGAGCTCTTGCTGTCCTACAAATTGTGCCAAGCCCGCATTCATGACTACTCAAGACGATTCCTCGAAGCTGCTCTTAGGTATCACGAGCTCAGCTGGGTTGCTGAGATCGATGAGGAAGAGCGGAGACAGATGCTGTATGTGCCCGTCTACCTTACGCCACTCAGCACAGCTTCTCACCCTTACGGCATGTAGCTCAGCAGCGGTTACTTGCGCTGTCCTTGCACCAGCAGGCCCAAACCGCTCGCGTGTGCTCGGCGCACTCTGTCGTGACGAACGCACGATCGAACTGCCAACATTCAATATCTTGTCTAAGATGTTCCTCGACCGCATCCTGCGCTCAGAAGAAATTAAAGAGTTCGAGGGCACACTCAAGCAGCACCAACTCGCCAAGATCGGCATCTCCTCCAGCGACCGTCTCGCCTCTGCCGCTGAACAAGACACAAGTGACCCGAACGCTAGCAAGCGCACAGGCCCGTCCACCGTGCTTGATCGTGCAGTCATGGAGCACAACCTCCTCGCATCCTCAAAGATCTACAACAACATCACATTCCGCGGGCTTGGTGCCTTACTCGACCTTACGCCCGGTGCTGCCGAAACCATGGCGAGACGGATGATAGAGCAGGGGCGGCTGAAGGGCTCTATCGATCAGGTCGAGAAGCTCATCTCATTCGACGTGAGCGGCGAGGAGGACGACGCCCAGGGTAAGGCGGGCGGCTTGGGTGACGTTGAACAGGTCACTGAAGATACTGGAGCACCGTTCACGAAGCGGTGGGACATGCAAATACGTATGACTTCGGCTAATGTGGGTGCCTTAACTTTACCCTGACCTGACACTCTATCTAACCTACGCCTCAGGTCGAGTCTATCGTACAGCACCTGACCGAGCGGGGTCTGATAAAGTTCCAAGCAGTACAGGTATGAAGGCTATGGTATTGACTGTCCCAAGAGAAGGGGGGATACTACCTAGAACGGCGACAGAGAGCAGGTACAAGGGATACTTGTATACAATCCGTACAGTGCGTGCAATAGCGATAACAGGATGTAAATTAGGAGAAGGAAATGGTTGACGTCTCATGTCGTGCTCTCGGTCTTGCGTCTCTTCTTCGCTCGCTCCCGCTTCGTCTCGAGTTCGTGCCATTCACCTTCCAGAGTAGCCAGTCTGTACGGGAATATTTTCAGTAAACGGTGCCGCAGTCGAGAAACTGGACACTCACCCGGTAGGTCGCTCAGCGCGAGGCTGCTCTTGCGTAAAGTATGGCGCCTCAAGAGCCTGGGCGGCGGTGGCTCGTTTAGCAGGATCATAAGCTAAAAGCTGCTCGGCAAGATCAAGTCCAGCCGGAGAAAGCCACCTGTTTGTTGTCAGGATTGATTCTTCACAGTGGCCATAAAAGAAAGACGCACTTTTGAAAAAGCTCCCTGAAGTGGTTGGGGATGACATCCTTCGGCTTGATAAGCTCGTACCAAGGGAGGTTAGTAACGTCTGGCCATCGCTCAAGAGTAGGCGTTCCTATGATCCTGTATATAACGTCCAACTGGTGGATCTCATCGTTGCCTTGGAACACGGGCTTCTTGGTGAACAGCTCAAGCATAATGCACCTGTGGTACATTCAATACAGTGTGCGGAGATAAAGATATAGAACGTACCCAGCACTCCACATGTCAACTTCAGGGCCATACACAGTGGTACCAAACAGCAGTTCAGGAGGGCGATACCACAAGGTGATGACCCGATTGGTATAGTCGCTCCTTCTCCGTTTTTGATAGAACCGCGCAAGACCAAAATCGCCCAGCTTGAGCTCCCCACGATTGTTGATAAGAATATTAGAGCCTTTGATGTCACGATGGATGACACCTTTGTGGTGCAGATATGCCAGGCCAGCGAGCATTTGGCGACATAGAGACTTGAGGTGTGCCGGAGTAAAAGAGAACTGTGTCTGAGACAGGATACCTGTCAGGTCATGGTCCATATACTCGAAGACCATATACACAGATCCTTTGTGTGCATATCAGCGTCACGCCGCCGATGTAAATAATCTTTAAACTCACCGTTCGAGACCATCATCTCATAGAGGCGGACAATATTATCGTGGCGCAAGGATTGGAGCAGCTTAATCTCGCGCATCGCAGTGACAGGGAATCCATCCCGCTCAGCCTCCATGCGTATACGCTTGAGCGCAACGTATCGTCCATTGCCGGTGTTCCTAGCCTTGTACACCTTACCGAAGGTGCCTTCCCCGACTTGACTCAGGATCTCGTATAGCTCCTCGCCTTGTCGGATAGGAGACATGGGTCGCGAAACAGTATCTTGGGCATACACTTCCTGGGAGAATGAATGCTCGCGATACGGCGATTCCACCTGTCTCAGTCGACCTGACGGCTCCGGTTCCAAACGTTCACGGGGTTCCCATTGTTTAGTCCAGGGCCTGGGGTCCTCAGTGAACGAGGATATCGGGTGGACATAAAGCTCCTCTCTGGACGGTCCAAAATATTTGGAAACAGGCATACCACGATTGGCTTCTCTGGGGAGGTCAAAGAACCTGGAACGACGAGTCTCTTCAGGGTGGCGCCACCCTTCCGGTTGTTGTATGGGTGAGTACATCTGGCTGTCGTACGGTCTGGATCTCGCACCCCAGCCTTCATTCGGAGGACGAACATCGTTACGAGCCCCGTTCTGCTGGACACGGATATTTTCCGGCTCCTCCGGCGGAGGTGTCGACGGACGAGCTCGCAGAGGAGTTTGTGGACGCGATCGGGGAGGACTTTGAGGACGCTGTCGAGGGGGAGTCGCGGCGCGATCTCTAGACAGATTGTCCTGGTGCACAACGATAGACGGAGGTCCTTCGTCATCGTCGTCGCTCCCGGGGAAGAAGCGTTTCACTGCAGAGCTAGCTTGCCCAATCGGTTTAAAACCTGCATTTTTTGGCTTTGTCGATCCCTGGGATGCAGGTTTGACTGTTGCCTCGTTCACAGCTGTAATGGGTAAAGGACGCGGCGAAAGGTCTTCTTGAAGAAGGGCCTTCCCCTCTGTAAACCGACTTGGTAAAGCAGGGGGAGGCATTTTCGATGTATCTTCAGATCGATCTGCCTTCGCTTTCCTTGCGGCTTTGCGCTGAGAAAGCATTGAATACTTGTTGCACAAGTCTGAGATGGAGAACATACCTCTGCGCGATTGCTTCTGCCTTTATGCTCGCCGTTCCTGCGTTGCGAAAAGTTCAGCGGTGCCGAAGTTTTCGGAACGAAATTTCGGACGTCTTCCAGAGACGTAGCAACAGGGAGCCGATGTACAGTCTTCGATCGTTCGACCGGACTCCTACTGCGAGTGCGACTACGACTGGTGCTGATGGACGATGGAGTGCGGGAACGCTCACGGGAGCGACCTCGACTGGGTGGTGTCCAGCTACGTCGTGATGCAGGGGTCGGTGAACGACTATACCGGGATGTATAGCGTCTACCACGAGGTGAACGTCTCTCGTTGACGGGACTGGGGCTCCGCAATTCTCGTCGCCGTCTTGGGGTATCAGAGATAGGTGAATGGCCACGTGAGGACCGTCCTGAACGGTATGACCAGCGTGAAATCGAAGGGGAACGTGAACGTGAGAAGGAGCGTGTGCGCGATCGTGAGCGTGATGGAGACCTCGAGGGGGTGCGGCGCTGTCGGCGGCCGTTGCGGTTGGCCTTCGATGTAGAGGCGGTAGCGTCCCTCCGAGTCCAACTATGGTCGAAGCTCAGGTACCGCAAGGTATAACAGTAGGATCTTTACGTACTTGTTCCAGTGCCCGTCATCATTGCGCCAATCACGCACTTTCTTCTCGCTGTTGTGTTTTTTCCCTTTCTTATTTTTCTGATGCCGGTGCTTGCGCTGGCCTTGGTTGTCGTTGCGGTCATTGCGGCCGTTACCTGACTGCCAGGAGGAAGAGGGCTCCCATGAACGGTCGTCGTTGGTTTGTGTAGGGGGCTCATTTGAGCTGTATTGCGTGGATTCATCAGCGTTGGAGCGCCGTCGAGATGCCCAGCCATTGTCTCTACGCCGTTCGTTATATGAGTCTCTTGGTTCGTCTCTACCCCATGAGTCTGCACGACGATTGTGAGAGTTGTAACTCTTTCGATGTCGCTCGCCACGTTGGTCAGAGCGGTTATCCTTGGGAGTCCAGCGACTGTATCCAGAATCACGGTCTCTGCTGTCGTAGCGTGGTGTCCACGACTCTTGTTGGTTCGAGTTGTTGTGGTCCTGCTCGTACCGGTCTGACCACTTTCTAGCAGAAGAACGAGCATCTCTAGGTGGTGGCCATGAGTCTGAGTCACGATCGTCAGGATCATCCCTGCCGCCGCGACGGTAACCGTCTTTAGAGGGGGAGTATGTATAACGATCCTCCGCCGGCCGCCACTCCTCAGCGTCGCGGCGGCGAGAGGAGGATGAAGCCTCAGTTCTCATATCAGACTTAGAAGGGGGCGGTGTTCTGTAGCTGTCCGAAGCATGAGAGTAACGTTTAGAGTGAGAGAAGGAATCAGCACGAGAGTCGTCCGCCCTCGAGACTGAGAAAGAAGAAGCGCCGTCGTCGTCCTCACCGGGGCTGAGTGTGCTGGCGTCGTGAACGGGTGTGGTTTCCGGGCATAGAACGTGGTGGAGAGGAAAGCCTTAAGAGGAGAGCCAGGATGGTGGCAAGAGCAAAGCAGGACGCCCGTCGGCGTGTTACGTGTTGCGCGAGTGAAAAGTTGCAAGGTCAAGCTCCTGCGCAGGCCAGCCGACAAAACGCTTGCTCAAACTTGAATGGAGGCTGGATGGTAACTTAGAAGACTTGCTGGGTATCCGAGGCAGTGTGTACTGGGGACGTCGAGACGCCAGAGGGGTTCAAGGGCATCAGCACGCCGGCTCTGGCTTGTGAGACAATAATACAAAAGGTGTATACTTACGAACGCTGCCCACTCCGAGGAACTACTAGCCCACAGTTCCGCTGCAAGTTAAATAAGAGGAATACGAGACTATACTTTTCAGTGAAAGGTGCCGGGCAAGAGCGACATCTATCTCTTCCTGTGAATGCGATCACAGCTCAAATGGTGGCAAGAGGAACAGCTGGGAGAGCGCCGCCTGCGATTTTCCACCCTGGCCCAAAACATTAAACAACGTCTACCACTGCCAATATCATATCGACATCACATATCCCGGTCTGCGATGTTGTGCTGCCGGCTGTTTCGGTTAGTTATTCAGAAAAGCAGCCAGCCGGACGAAGATGTTATGATGGCAACCAAAAGAGAGAAACGTATACGAGCGTCTCTTCCACGTCTGACTCTCTTCACTCTGGCCAATCCGTTCCAATTCAATAAAGGCTAGTATACATTTCGGGCTGCTTCTACTAGACGTACAATACTAATCAATACACGTAAATGTAACCTGTGCTGTGCATATCCGTGTCGCTGATTTACTGATGACTGCACTGTTCCGCGTCGTATCCAAGTCGACTAGCAAGTTGAGCGTACATGACCAGTTGCGCAAACCCCAACCGATGGGAGGATGCTTCCGAGTTCCGTCGTATGATTGCCTCTGCGTTCTTCATCCGGGAGAAAGAGCTCTCTCCTCTCGCAGGCGCAAATAGCTATCCATAGATCCATAGGAGCAGCCAAGAGTGAGCATGGGTTGATCTTTCCAGTTAAGTTAAAGGACGCACCTTCACCGTTGTGTCGATGCCGCTCACGGCGATGAGCGGGAGGTGAGGGTGTCCTTCAATGACGTTGACGACATGTCCGTCGCCCTCCAGTATATCGTGCAATTTCCCATCTGACTTCCTCCAGATGAAGAAATGACCATCGTCTGAGCCAGAAACGACAAACTCGTTTTGAGGGCCCAAGAAGTTCACTGATAAGGCGTGAGCTAGTGCAGCACGCATGACAGAGGGTTTCACCAAGCTTACCGTCCTTGACAGTTTCGACATTACACGCCCCGATGTACTTCTTCCGCGGTAAGATAACTGGGACGTTCGGGAAGTACCTCTCCTCGTCTTCCTCGTCATCTTCCCCTTCGCGTTCTTCCTCCTCTTCGCGAAAATCAGGGTCTACATCATCAGTATCCTCCGCCGACGATGGTGCACTCTCTGAAGCACCCAAAATTCGCTCGATATCCTCTTCCATGAGGGCATCCGATATTGAGGTTCCAGCCACACGGGAGGAACTGGACTCTTCAGGGGACTGGACCTTCGGCTTCTTGTTAGGGGGCAGGGTGGCAGCCCTCGATTCGGATCCAGGCTCTCTTGTGTCGTCCTTTGTGGAATAGAGATACACAGCATCAGAGCTATAGGCTGTGTCCATGTCATTCGTTGAGCATGAAAGGAACGCATATTCTGTACATACACATAAGAACCTGTCCGCAGTAAGCATCCAGGACGACTACGGAGAAGCGAAGTAACGTACTTCATGACCATTGGTTGTAGCCATTTTTGTTCCCGTTATATGTTCGCGACCCGTACGCTTCTTAGGGTCGTCTGAGGCGCGCCCAAAACGACGTACGCACGTCACCACACCGGTATGATCTGGGGGAACGCCCCATTCTTCCTGGAGGTAACGGCCGGCTTGCCGTCGGTCAAAGAGATAACCCTGTAGAATACCGTTGGCACAACAGCAGGGTGTGATAATGAAGAGAAACGTACATAGGGTGATTCACCAGCAACAACGAATTGGTAAGGGGTGAGCGGGGAAAGCGCCATTGTAGACAGTTCGAAGGAAACTCGGACTAGAGGCGTAGGGCAGTTACCTCGCCCGCAGGTATGGTGCACACGCAGGTCATGTTGACGAACTGTGCCGTCCTATATTGGAAGACCGACATAGGGTAGGTGAACGTTGGACATAAGCTTTTTGGAAAACGCACCTCCGACACGGTCAGGAACAGGTCCGGACTGTCCTCTGTCACTATCCTCTTGGTTGCCCTATCATGACACTTGAGCACCTTCACGTCGGTCTCCCTTGTAGAGTAAACAGCATCGCGCCCGCGGACAGTCTCATTCAGGCCTTCGCGTGCGTCGCATATCCTGACTTGAGTATCTCGGGCAACAGTAGCACTAACATCTAAGAGTGAACAGGGTGGTGGCAGGCCACAAGGCCTGAGATGATGCTCACATTCGCGTGGAATGCGGGAGAAGCTGTGCATTGAAGATGTTCCCGCGATGCCCTGTCTGAAGGACAGCATCGCAGACGAAGGGATACTCTTGTTCTGTGTTAGACTCGTCTATGCGCCACAAGCGTACACTGGCGGATAATGTCAACACAAGAGTACAAACATAACATGTTATGCGCACGTCGTGTCGTCCCCACCGCTAAGCAATAATTGACCATCCTGGGCCCAACTCAGTGCATTGACACAACTATATCATTGGCGATAAATATCAAGTATACACCCATGGACTGCTGTACATACCCTGTGTGTCCGCTTGTTTCATCTCCTAACACATTGACCCTGTCCAGAGGGAAGTCAAGAGACCTTGAGAGCAAGTCGCTCTTCCACTGAGCCGATGTCTTTGCGTACAACGGGACTTGCGTCTGCAACGATTCTAGTGAGATCGTTGAAAATACGTCGGGCATGGATTCATTCAGATATTTCGAGATGGTTGTAAGGGTTCATGGAGCTGTGCGGGTAGAAGGTAAGTGGGACGGTCTCGGACTTGGCGTCTACAACCCCTCTGGGAGGTTCTACGCGCTCGGTCACTTGACTCTCGTGATAAACCTACCTCTACAGCTCCTCGCAGGTGGCGTTCAGCGACACGGATATAATGTCGAGCTCAGACAGCTCCATGCTTGCACCTGCTTGTACCCATACCACGATTACCATCGATATATCGCTGCAGTCTTCGGAGTGCGATAGCGCAAGCCGTGGGATTTCGTGACCGAGGTCAGCCTGATCGCATCCATCTGCTGTTTGAGCTGACTTAAGCCTCCGGGCAGAGCATGCAAGCGTGCAATTCGCAGGCTATCGTCAGGACAATGTCGACT
>JANHOG010000567.1:0-14299 GCA_027627325.1 Phlebia brevispora
CCCGAAGCGGTTGGCACAGTTCGCGAAAGCGGACGAGGTTGCGACGAGGACAGCGAAAAGTAAGGAGGCGAGCATGTTCAGTCTTACGGTTGAGTAGCTGATGAGCTTGTTCTTCCGGTCCTGCAGAACGGGCTTTTATATGCCATAACCGCGTTAATGTATCTTTTTGAGTTCCACTCATACTCTCTAATCCAGCGTCATGACTGTGTGATAGGCTCTATCGCTGAAACCACGAGTAGACCGGTCCTACTAGTAATGTGCTCGCGGCTACAGGAAGCATGGTTGTCGACATCATCCTGCAGTCAGTCAAGCATGATTTTGAACTTCCATGCCAGGAAGACCCGCTCGGCTCAGCGATGGCTGGCTTCTTGAGCTCCCCACTAGGCACTCGATCCCGTCAGAAATATCGTGGTCTACGGAGAGATGCTGCTATCAATCCGCTTGTCTGTGGGAGATGTACTACAGTGTGTATTGACTGCACCACTGATTAGAAGATTTGCCTACATAATACGGTATCTCCAAGTGAACGGCAGAGATGTCAATCTTCAGACTGTCGATTAGACCCGCTCTCTAGTCCGCCGCCACAACACTCTGGTTCGACGTGCCGCTCTTAGCGTACCTAAGCATTCCTCTCGACCGTCAATATGTCTTGCCGGACAAAGGCGCAGACACTTGGAGCAAACCAGGGTGGATACACTGAAGCTCGACCTATGGCATCGAAAACCATCACGGCCCGTCTTGACACCCACGTTTCCTCGGGAGTCCTGCTAATGCGTTGACCTTGCCATAGCTCGAGACGCTGGCCGGTTGAGAGTGCGCTCGTAGAGTAGCGTATCTTGTACCCCGGCCCAGAAAGCACGGTCCCCTGTTACATTACTGACATGATCATGTAGCAGATAAATAGTGGATGAGAACTGGAATCGCTTGGCCCAATGCGCTGGGACTCGGTCTTTCGTACTCGGGTAAAAGCGCTTTAACTTATATTTTGAGTACTAATATTGATAGTAGGAGCAGTGCGAAACCTGATCGGTTGACAGTTGGTTATGGCGTAAGTTACAGGTTTCAGGCTTACTAGATAAGAGCCCGATGCCTGTTTAAGACCGACATTGTGAACATTGAACAAGTTAGCAGAACGGGACGTTATGGTATCTCGAGAGCCCGATTCCATGCATTCGCAGAGCGGCCAAACGCTGCTCTATGGTCGCGTACATTCGGTCACTTATTGGACGCTCCCCGGTGTCAATCAAGACAACGAGCCGACCCCAGAAATTCCTGATCAGCGTTGCCTCGATCCTCGCCCACGGAACGTCTTGCAAGCGCTGCATAGCGGTCTCCTCAGATACCGGCGTAGAGGCTATGAAGGAAATTATAAGGTGTGTGAAATCTGGGTTGTGTCGAGGCGAGAGCGTGTCGAGCAGCTCGGATAAAACGGTCCCCGTGAATATGGTACAATCTGGGTCGGATTCTATGGGGATGACCATGGCGAGACATTCGAGGGTCTTGCAAGCATAGAGACGAAGGCCCGCCGAATACTGTTTTGCTAAAGCACCCGTTAGTACGCGTTCTATTGCTATGCATGCTTAGCGCAGCTACGTACGATGTACCCTCGCTATATTCCACGTGTCTGCGCTACTGACCAAAACCACGGTGGAAATGGAGCTGTCCCGCAAGGAAAGGAAATCTCCGAGCGCCCTTGCCGTGTGGAGGGACTTAAGATCGATCTGGACCCTCTCCAGGGAAGTGTGCATGTCAAAGTCGTAGAACCACTGTAGGACGTTGGCGCCAACCATCGTAGCTCCGATTGCAAGCGTTGGAACCACGGTAGGCCGGAAGTACCTCAATTTCTCGACCTTGCCTGGGGGATCTTGCGAGAGCAGGGCAGTATAATATTCCTGAGGCCGGATCCGTAACTCGTCGACCTGTTTGAACACCGAGAACAAGGAGGAGAAGCCTTCAGCGTCGAGGGTACACAGTTCTCTGGTGTCATGTATGCTGCCGAAGATGTTCGTCACCGTCAAGCGTTGAACGTGGGTGTCGAATTCGAGACTCTCTGTACAGAAGGATAATATGCTGTTGCGATCGTGTAGGGACCAAACGACATAATCCAACTCAATGCGCGTAATGTTGGGCATCAGGTGTATGAGGATGGCCAGGCCGGGGCGCGTCACTTGGACTAAGCTCATGACGCTGCCAGCTATGGTCAGCGATTGTACCAGGTGCCGGATTTCTTCCCCTCTCCCCGCACGCAGAAATTCGCAAAACGCGATCAGCTGGTCGTTGTTCCTAAAGACGAGCGAGGAAAATATGGCCGGACAGACAAGCGTACGCCAGTCTCTCGAAACCAGGGAACATGAGCGCAACGTTTGCACGTCTCTTGAGGAAATCAGCTGGTCGATGACTCGTTTGGTGCAGGGGTAAGGCAGTCCTGTCATGGTCCAAGAGATGTCGTGAAGAAGTGTAGGAGGCGTAAAAATCGGTGGCAGTTCCGTTGCGACTTGGCCTGCTTTTATGGGCCGGAGAATGGCCGGTCGCCAGTGGCATAAATGAGTCGCGGCTCTCCTGCCACTGATTGACTCGAGCGGTCGGTGGGAATAACTGGCCTTGTCTGTTTCGGACTTTACCAGATGTTGGTCCTTTGTCGTGGAGTGTACTGCGTGTAAACCATACTCGCCGCCTCTCCCGATCTCACAGTAGGTCGTGGCATGCCTATCGTACCCTCTCAGCAAATGACTAGCTGCCCAAATAACCTACGATCCAAGAGTCAGTATTGGACGTGGTATTGAGTATAGATGGTCGAACGCGACTGTGCCTGATCGCGCGACACCTACCGTGCTTGATCTGGCGCGATCGACTTCGCGATTCCCCGCCACCCCGGCTCCACAGACCTCCGTCGCGTTCATCGTCATCGAAAGTCCTTTGACATCATGATCCAAGTAGAATCCGCTAAGAGTCGAGGTATATAAATCAGCGCATAGTCGCACAGTCCTCAAGAACGAACCTGTTACCAAACAATCACGTCCGCCTTTTACTTTGCGCGTAAGCTCTTTTCCATGTTCGCTGGTCTCTACAGATCCTCACGCCAACCGCTTTGTGGAACTATTTCCTCCCTCCTCGGCAGTAGTACATTCGCCGCTTGCCGCTGTAAAGCCATGTCCTCGGCACAAAGTACCAATACGCTCCCCACGGACGCCTCACTTCCCGGAGAGCATTTCGAGGTCAGGCAGACCGCAACGTCCGATGACTACCACCCGGACCCTTCGCGTTCCATTAAGCTGTCGCCGGCACGCCAGGCCTTGATGGACGACATCATTGCGCTGTACTCGTGCGAACCGACGCGCAAGCGTGTCGAACGTTACACGCCGGACTGTGTCTACGATGACCAGTTCGTCTACGCGAATGATAGGTACAAGATGGCGGGGCAGTGGTTCGCGCTGCCGAAGTTGTTCAAGGAGAGCAAGAATGAGGGGTACGAGGTGATAAAGAACGAGCCAGGTCTGATCCAGTTCAAGAACGAGCAGGTCAGTGATACGCTGCATTGTGAAGTTGAGTGCCACTCACCGAACATCATAGACCTGGACCTTCCCCGGAGGTATTAAGTCCACCACCATCAACGCCCTCGTCTCTCTCTCCCTTGATCCCGCCACAGCCGACTCAGACTTCCCGCAGATCAAGTACCACAAGGATCAAGCCAACAGCAAGGACTATTCGCATACCGGTCCCGGTTTTGCGTTCAAGAAGTGGCAGGCAGATAAAGTTGCTGGGATGATGGACAGCGAGGATGTCCAGGCTTTCAAGGGGGATGATAAGAGTGACAACCGCGAGGATGTCAGGAAGTATGACAGCGGCACAGACCAGGCTCCGAGGAAAAGCTTCTAAGGGCTTTGCAGGATATTAGACGTACTGTGCATCATGATAATGTGATAGATCAACGCACGGCACATAACCGTAATCATCAATGATGTTATATCGCGAATTTCACGTATTATATCGTCCTTTCCACGTTCTGAACAGCACGTTTTTGCGGTGCATGAGAGTCACAGTAAAGTAGCTTTCAGAAAGTCAAGCAGCTTTAAGAGCGTAGCATGAACAAAGCGTGAGAACAAAAAACTCCGCGCCTCTGGAAATGGAAACAGAGAAGCTTTCGGTCCTAACATGCACAAATAAGACGTTACGAACAACATCCAGATGTATCAAGTGCTGACTGAAAACTGAACACATAATACAAGCACTCCTCTCCACGATTCTGGCTGCAAATGCAGGCCTTGACGTTCGTGAGAGGTACTAATAGCTTGACACCGTTCAAGCGGCGACACGGCAGATGCCGAGCGCCTCACTCGCGTCCGACTGCGATTTCGCAGCTTGTCCTCGTCCCTCGTACATCCAGCTTCAGCTGTATGCGATACCTGCCCAGATCGCCCTCTCCCATACGCGATATTGAAACACCAGATTAAATGACTACCTCGAGATTTGAGGTTTGAGGATCTCTTGTCACGCTTTCACCGTCAGTGTCTCTAGGCAGCCACCGAAAGCTTAGGTCAGTACCTCGACCTCAGAGCTAGGTAAGGCATTCCCTGTGGATATATGCATGCGTTCACTCATGCAGGCACAGATAACAGTGTCGCCATGGGCAATTTTTTTCTGTCGTACGCCGCTACCCACATCGTGGCTTGGATTCGCATTCATCCCGGAATATCCGCATATATGCGTCTTCAAGGCTGTATCCAGCATCAATGGTCGTATATCCGTTAGGCTCTCTTGATTAGCTGCGGCCCGCTTGCGCAACTTACATTTGGTTACTCGCAATGCATCGCCGGCCATGCTGCGCTTGTCAATAGTGCAATAGGTGCGCAGGGTGTCAATTTACACACTATATCATGCATCTCACCCGGAGTTCGTGTTGCTGTAGCATATGTATTCTACGGGATTCCCGTTCATCCCCGCATCCGTTAGCTTGTACTTCGGACTTCGGGCGAAAGAGGGCGGTCCAGGACGCGCAACTATCATGTGCTCAGTCAAGGTAGAGCATTCATTTTACGGGCGCCGTCTCCCATACAATCGCGCGTTTGTGTCATTCCGGTAGGCGATGTTCTCAGTGCGTCCTAGCCCAGGCTGACAGGCATTGTTTCATCTAGAGGGCCCCTGACTTCACACCACGAGGGGATGCGATTTCCAGCAGTTTCGTCTTCAATCTCGAATCACGCTTCATCGTTTCGTGTTATATTCACGCGACTGGGGCAAAATCTCGAGCCTGGTTAGGATTTGTCTCGGGACCGCCGATCGATCGAGGGCGCTCCGTTTCCTCCGTCTCTATGATCGTCGGCACACGATCACTGAAGAGCGCCGCGATAGCTCATATGTTGTTAGGACATATCGCTGAGCTCACCGACACTGGACTATATGCGCTCGCATCGAAGGGAGGGCGGAGAGGCGCAGGAGAGAGTATGGGTGAGTCTGTTCACCGTCATTATGCCTGACCTTGCAAGCTGATTACTGTGTGCATACAGAAAGAGACACTCGAGATATTGTCGAAGTTGTCGCCGGACGTTCGCGCCTCCGTCGACAAATACCTCACGGCTTGATTTGCTCCGCGACTGCTTCGCTGGTTCGTATTCACAAGATATCATATGTATGTACTTCATAATTTGGGATTCACGGACTTGCTACATACCAATCCATATTAGTACTGTGAGCATCGTTTCTGGTCGTGAAAGCTGAAGGTGGACTAAGTCAACGATATGAACAGCTCCTAGAAAGTTGGCGGTTCGGTTCATTTCGAGCGGAGTTGCATTCGTCCTTTGCACCTTTCCTTAGCGCTCATATTCAGCGTCTTGAACCGACTCGGTTCGTAGCGTACGAGCACTATCCCGACCATCCTACAGCAGCAGTGTGGCATGCTCTCGGTAAGGCCACGGATACTTGACGATATCCATCAGCGATTAAAAATAGTACCAGGGTGATGCTTCGACACACTTTCCCAGATGACTTGAGAATGCGTCCGCATCTCGCGGCACCTCTTCAAATCGAGTGCCTTCTGAAACTACAGCGCAATGAATATATTACGTAGGGTAGCCGAAAACTCCTGTATTTGATGGTGAGCGTGGAATTTCGCGATCATCTTTGAGGCCAAGCCTGACGTTCGAGACTCTAGCCATTCGCATTCGCATGCCAGAGATATGCCGCCGGTGCCGACAGCACACGCGTCCGAGTCCTGTAGCATTGAACATCTCTTCCCTAATCAAGCTTACTGTTTGGAAAGATTAATAATGTTAGACCTCATTGACTTGGTACACCTGCATATGCGCTGACGATGACGGTCTTCAGGTTATATACGAGGGTCGAAAGAACTGGAACGAAAGCTTATCCCCCGTTCTTCCTATAGCCACTACCTTGCTGCTTTTCATCATGGGCAAGCTTGGGATGTATGATCTCTTGTCTGAGCAGTGGACGACCCTACCGCCGCCCTTGCAGTCAGACTTGTCGGATAAAATAGTGATGGTAACGGGAGGAAACACTGGCATCGGGTTCGAAGCGGTCAAGATCTTCGCTAACTTGCATCCCAGAAGATTGCTGTTGGCCTGTCGTAGCGAGGAGAAAGGCAAGCAGGCAGCCGATTGTGAGCTTTTCGTTGAATTCCACAGGCGCCCGGTCGCTGACGCCGTCTCCGATACAGTGATTGAGCAGGAGACAGGCTACCACGGTATTGAGCTGGCTGTGTTCGACCACGGCGACTTCAACTCCGTTATCAAATATGCCGAGGGCTTCAAGGACGAGCCGTTGGACATTCTGGTCGCGAACGCCGGTGTCGGACTCGACAAATACGAGGAGACGAAGGATGGTTGGGAAGCTAGGTAAGTACTAGCCCCGTCGTACTTTCATGCATGTTATGAACCCGGTACTCTCAGCTTGCAGGTCAATCATCTGTCAACTGCGCTACTCTCTATCCTCTTACTCCCGAATCTTGTGCGTACTGCACGGCAAAATGGCACACACTCCCGTTTGGTCGTCGTGTCGAGCGATTTCCATTTTTTGACAAAGCTCGACGACGAACTTCTCGACGCACCGAATATCCTGCGCAAGTTTAGCGATAAGGAGTACTGTACGCCACGAGTCATGGCGCACAGATACGGAGATACAAAATGTAAGTTCTCAGTTGTTCTACCACGGAAGCGTCATACTGAAACCTAAGTTGCACCTGCAGTGCTCAACGTTTTCTTCGTCCACGCTCTGAGCGAGCACCTTCCCTCCTCCGTTCCCGTCATACCTACAGCCGTGGCCCCAGGCTACTGCTACTCCAACCTGCGGCGGCATCGAGCTGCCAGCTTCTCTGGGCATCTGTGGTACATGGGCATGGATCTCTTGATGGCACGTACGGCGGAGCAGGGCGCGCGCCAGCTGATCTGGGCCGCTTTGGGACCAGACGGCAAGGAAGGGAGGCATGTAAGCTGGCTGCGGGGCGCGTATGTCAGCTGCACGCAGACTGTCAAAGAGCCTAGTGACTTCGTCATGAGCAAGCAAGGTGGCGAAGTGCAGGAAAAGATATGGGTTAGTCTAATCACTCTCTCATCTTCGTCTCAGTGAATATTGACCTCATGGACTTACAGCAGGAGACGCTGGAGATATTGTCTAAAACGTCTCCAGATGTTCAAGCTTGCGTTGAGGAATATCTCACCGCATGATTCGCTGGGCCATGACTGGCTGACTCTTCAACACTCGCACAAAGCATGGATTGATGTTCACTGCAATATATTTCTAACTGGTATTAGGTCGAACAATGATCTGGACACTGCATAGTGAACAAGGGGGTATCTGGACACTTGAAAATGAGAACGGTCTAAAGGCTCAGTTTTAGGGTTGAATGCAAGTCATTGGCGCAAATAGAACAACATTTGGATGAAAGCCACGAGCTTTACCACTCGCGAGCCCTCTCGCCGAAGTGATCAAGGATAGACTCGTCCACGAAGAGCTTACGAGCAGCTACCGGCCTGAGCGGTTCAATCAGGGTGGCGGCCACCTTGCCATTCACACGGCGCAGCTCGTAGAGCTTCTTGTTGTCGTCCTTCGTTTCCCACCCTAGGTACCTCAAGCTTGGCAGCTTGCAAGGCAAATTGTCAAGCACGGCCTGCGTCAACTGCGTATCGCCTAAAATATCAACGAAACTCAGAGCGGTGAGCGAATTGGCGCAGTTTGGAGCAGAGTCGAGCGCCTCAAGGAAAGTAATCTATCGATGCTGATGAGTCCCTAGGATGCCATCACGATGTGCAGTTCGGGCGTACCATATACTGTTCGTCCATCGGGTCAAAGGTCTCTTTCCAACCCGACGCGGGCACATGGAGTCGTAGCTCGGTCAGTGCCGGGAGTTGAATGAGGAGTTGAGCCAATTCGGCGGACTTCATTTTCAGTTCTGCGGGGTCACCAAGGCGCATATGCACGTATTTAATACGGTTCATGGGAAGTTTGGACAACAGCTTCGGTTCAGGTAATCTGAAAAAGCTCACCGCCTCGATTTGTCGGGCGGTCAGTTGCACGTTCAGGAGCTGGTAACTTGAGCCTGCATCGATGGCGCGGAGGTTTGGAAGGTCTTCGCTATCCAATTTCAACTCGCCATCCTGCGGGTCTACATCCTGGACGTACATCAGATCGAGATATTCAATCAGAGGGTGACGTTTCAGGAAATCTTCAGTTTTGAGGTCGCCCGCAGATACTTGGTTGGGGTATGTCGTTGCATGTAGGGTGAGAGATCGCAGATTTGGATGATGGGACGCAAGTGCGAAGTCTTGCAGACCACAGCACGAAGGGCAGCGAAGATGTAAGGACGTAAGCCCAGGCAGTGCTTTCAGCGTCTGGTGAAGCCTGGATCCGGGCCAACCGTGCGCTCGGTCTAATCCTAAATCAAGATATCGCAGAGCCGAAAATCCTTCCAACGAGAACGCTTCCTGTTCACCGTTCATCAGTACTGCTTCACGCAAACAGAACTTGAATGCTACCCATGATGCCTCGTAGGGTTCTCCATATTCTTGTGCAGTAGGTGTAACGTTGAGGGAACGCAGGGTGCTTCCGTTCTTGGCTAACGAAGTCCAAACTTGGGCAGGTACCTCGGGCTGCCCACAGTCCAGTACCCCTGACATCCACGTCCACTCAAACCGCTGCAAGCGGCCGTGCGAGGCGGTGATATCCAGGAGACGTGATAAGTCTTCGCACTTGGCCGCGAAGACCTCAGGATTCTCTAAGAATTCTTCATCGTAATCTCCCTCGTCCGGGGATTCAATCCACAATGCTTCACAGCCGCGCAGAACCTCCGGATTCTTTTCCGCGGCCTGCAGAAGAAGTGGCACAGATTTCAAACCGATATGCCACTGGCGACCAGCAATCCCCTCGTGGGAGGCAAAGGAACTATTGTCCACCATTGCCTTCATTTCTAATTGGTCGATCGTGCGTGAGCTTATACCGTGACGGGGATGTAAGCACGACTTACCTTCAAACGAAGTCATTTTGGGAGGGGAAGGATAGACTGAGGAAAATTCCATTTTGCTATTGTACGTGAGTTTTTCTTTCTCAGTACTTGTGTTGTATATCGATGTTGTATCGCGGTTGAATTCAACGCGTGGTCCAATTCGGAAACGCGTCGCGTTCGAGAGCGGAGCAGCAAATTTAAACTGAGACGTTCACCTTGATGCAGCTTTCATTCGAGTCCGGACTCAGGATTTGAGTCTTAGAGACTCTACTTGTGGTTCTCACTTGACACAGAAAGTAGTGAACGTTGACCGTAGAATCTGTTATAGTCGCTGGACGTACAGGCTCTGTGTACAGGATGGTAACCTTCTCGAATTCTGTTGTACAGATCGAATGGCATAATGCAAACATACGATTAAAGATAACTGCTACACAGGAACGCCTAGCTGAAATGACGGTGATAGGTTGAACAACGATCACTGACACTCTACGATGAAGGAGGTATCTGAATATCCGAAAACAAGCACAGACTCAGTCAAAGGTCGAGGTTTTTGGTCTCGTGCAAGTCATTGGCGTAATCTGAACACATTCTTGATGAAGGACAAAGGGTTCACCATTCGCGAGCTTCCTCGCCGAAGTGGTCGAGGATGGACTCGTCCACGAAGAGTCTACGAGCTGTCGGTTGTCTGAGCGGCTCTATTAAAGTGGCGGATACCTTGCCGTTCATACGGCGCAGCTCGTAGAGCTTCTTGTTGTCGTCCTTCGTTTCCCAACCTAAGTATCTCAGCTTTGGTAGACTGCAGGGGAAATCGTCGAGCACCGCCGGGGTTAGTTGGTTATTGCCCAAAATATCGACGAAGCTTAGAGCGATGAGCGAATTGGCGCAGTCGGAAGAAGAGAGTGCTTGCAAAAAAGGGATCTACCGATGTCGATGAGCTCTGAAGATGCTAGTGCGATATACTTTGAACGCACCATATATTTTTGGTCCATGGGGTCGAAGGTCATGTCATCATCATGGTCGTCCATTGAGTCGTCGTCCTCTTCAGGGTCGTCCATTGGACCGGCGTCTTCCTCATGAATGTCCGCTAGGTCGAAATCCTCGTCCATCGGATCGGAATCATCATCATTGTCCATCGCGCCCATCCGGGCCTCATACTCGCGTATCTTGTCAAGGTCGGCCTGCTCATAGCCCGAGGCAGGTACGTGGAGCTGTAGCTCAGTCAGTGCCGGAAGTTTTGAGAGGAGTGTTGTCAATTTTTCGGTCTTATGCTGCAGTTCTGCAGGCTTGTGAAGGTTGATGGACACGTACTTGATACGGTCTGCGGGAAGCTTAGAAAGCACTTCGAGGCTAGGGAAGTCGAAGAATTGTACAGCCTCGATTGGTCGGGAAGCGAGCTGCATATCCAGCAGTTGGCTGCCTAAGCCGATATTGATGGCACGCAGGTTCTGGAGGTCCTCGCTGTCTAACTTGAGTTCGCCGTCTTTTTCATCCACATCCTGAAGATACGTTAGATCAAGGTATTCAATCAAAGGATGGCGCTTGATGAAGTCTTCGCTCTTGGGGTCGTCTACAGATACTTGATTGGGATATGTGGTTGAGTGAAGGGTGAGAGATCGCAGATTGGGATGATGAGATGCGAGTGCAAATTCTTCGATGCCACAGCACAGAGGGCAGCGGAAGTGTAAGGACGTAAGCCCAGGCAGTGCTTTCAACATCTTATGCAGCTTGGATCCTGGCCAACCATGCGCTCGCTCTAACCCAAGGTTTAGGTGTCGCAGGGCTGAAAACCCTTCCAAGGAAAACGCTCCCTACATTTCATAACTCATCAGTGCTGATCACGACAGACGGAATAAAAACTGTACCCAGGACGCTTCGAGGGACTCGCCATAATCCTGTTGAGTGACTGTAATGTTCAAGGAACGCAAAGTGCTCCCATTCTTTGCTAGTGAAGTCCAGACTTTGGGAGGTACCTCGGGCTGCCCATCGTCCATCACACCCGACATCCACGTCCAGTCGAATCGCTGCAAGCGGCCATGCGATGCCGTGATATCGAGAAGACGTGATAAGGCTTCGCATTTAGTAGCGAATACATCGGGATTCTCCATGAATTCCTCGTCGTAGTCCCCCTCGTCCGGGGACTCGATCCACAGTGCTTGGCAATTGCGTAGGACCTCCGGACTCTTTTCCGCGGTCTGCAGAAGAATTGAAACAGACTTCAACCCTATGTGCCACTGGAGACCGTCCTGAGAGGCAATGAGCCCGTTGTCCGCCATTGCCTTCATTTCTAAACATCAACCATAGTATGTGGGTTGTACGGTAGTAGGTACTAGTCTAGACGCAGATGGTGCTTACCTTCAAACGTAATCTTTTTAGGGGGCGGGGGATAGACCGGAGAGTACTCCATTCTGGTATTGTTTCTGGAGCAATTCAAGTACGCTGCCAGGCTGTATGGAACTGGTCAACGTTCAACGCGCCGCTCGCAAATTGAATATGTTGGAGATCGGATCTAGACGCTGAGACCCATGTTCACGATATTTGGCGCTTACGATTCTACTAACACCTTGCTCTAACCTCCCACGCACTCGATCCATTAACAGGCAGTAACTCACGAAATAGCAAACCCTGAATGAACAGCTACCACAATGGATAAAACAAAATCCAAACTTGCCGCTTTCTTTGACAACGATGACGAAGATACTTCGTTCCCAGTGCGACGGATACAAACTTGTTCTTCTTACTCTTGCACTCACCGATCAATTATGCTAGCAAAAGCCTGTTGACGATCAAAAGCTATCTCACTACGCACAGGGCACTGTGCGGAAGTCTAAACGCGAAAAGGAGAAGGAAGCAGCCGAGGCAAAACGAAGGGAGGAAGAGGAGAACGCTGCCAAGGCATATGCAGAGTTTCTGGACGCGTTCCAAGGGGAAGAGGCAGACAAGAGAAAGGCCGGCGCTGCATTCGTCAAGGCTGGTCAAGGAATCGTCTATGAGCCAACAGCGAAGAGCCGAGGTGAATCGTCCAAAGCAATGCAGATGTTTGAACAGGAACTGGTTCGTAGCAGAAATTTGAGGCACAAATGACTTGCATCTCAATCATGTTTGCACTACAGTCTCCCTCGCCACCGCCTATTCCAAAACCTAAGGGAAAGCGTGCGATGGATTCATTCCTCGAAGAAATCAAACGGTTTGCATCGATGAGTACTCGTGGCATGTGGTAGCGACTGACATGAACGTAATAGGGAACAGGCTGCTCGTGAATCTAAGTTTGGGAGACATGGTACGCATATTGGTCCTACTACCAACGACATTCTGACAGAGATGATGCAGCCACAGCAGGCAGGTCTGTCACATCAATGGCTGCTTACGAAGGACAAAGCGGAAGTAAGGATCGTGGAGATCCTGAGGTACATATCCGCCATTGTGCTTTCCCTCATTCGCTTACGTTTATGCAGACCTCGAATGTGTTTGTGGCCAACTTACCGCCGCACGTTAACGAGCAGAGTCTAGGGATGTTCTTCGCCCGCATCGGCCCCGTGGGCTCCGTGCGTTGTCCCTCAGTGCTAGGTAACGCAACCTTCTGATGCCGTGAGCCTACAGGTCAAAATTATGTGGCCCCGCGGCGACGCTAGTATTGGTCCTGGCGCGGACATGACTGCCTCCAGGCGATCGAAGAACTCTGGGCTGAGCGGTTTTGTCGCGTTTATGAAGCGGAAGGATGCAGAGAAAGCCTTGCGTGAGCTGGATGGGTTTGACTGGGGTGGGTCTGTCTTGCGTGTGGGGTGGAGCAAAGCCGTCCCTGTGGCTGCCAAGCCTATGTATGGTGAGCTTCCCATATTCCATGCACAGCCGTTTCACTGATGCAGTATCACTGAGTAGTTGTAAAGAAGTCGGAGTCACGCTCACGATCGAGGTCTACTAGCAGATCTCCACGACGATATCCTAGCCAAAGCAGATCAAGATCGCGGTCGCGGGACCGGTCGAAATACCATCACTCCTCACGCCGCTCGCCCAGCTCCTCGTACAGCCGTTCACGCTCAAGATCTCCATCGCGTCACCACCATCATTCTTACAGCCGTTCCAAGCAGTACGACAGTCGCTCACCTCGCAGACGTTCGCGTAGTCCCGAGAGGGAGGAAGAGGAAGTTTCGGAGCAATTCATCCGTACTGTTGCAGCGGAGGTCAAGGGTCATGGTCCTGAATATGAGAAGAGCCTTCAGGAACGCGAACAGGCGAACCCGAGGTACACCTTCATTAGACCAGGTGTAAGTGATATCTTGCGCAAGCTCTTGAACTTTCGGCTTAGTCGTTCTTGCATGCAGCACCGTAAATATAAGCACTATCGCGCACTCGTTGAGCAGAGTCGACCGATAGATCCTGAATTCGACGACGAGGTTGGTCATCCTGCCTACTGAATGTAGACATCATATTGATGACTTGTCAGGGTTACAACTCCGTCTACTCGACCGATTCCGCTGAGGAATCCGAACGTGAACGTGTACGCAAGACACAACTAGGGAAGCTTGCAAGGAGGCGTTTCGAATCCATGCTGCGCGCCTTGTCGGGTAGGCGTGGCGAGCTAGCTCGATGCATGGCGTTCAGTCTCGAACATGCTGAAGCAGCGAATGAGGTAAGCACCTCAGTCAGCATGAGATCGTCTCCTTGCTTACGCTGTTCGTCTCAACGCAGGTCTCGACATCATCGTGTCTTCGCTTCTGGTTGACGGCACGCCAGTGCCACGCAAGGTGGCGCGACTCCATCTCATCTGCGACATCTTACACAATTCCGCCGTCTCGCTTCCAATGGCGTGGAAGTTCCGGCAAGAGTTCCAGTCGAGGCTGGGTATTGTCT